>JAAEAF010002033.1:0-142374 GCA_011037195.1 Triatoma infestans
AATGTGAACAGTTTTCTTCGTTTACAAACTAAAAGCAATAAAAATGATAATTTTATTCTATATTGTCTTTTAATGGTTTTCACAAAAGCGCTGTATAATAGTTAGTTTCTGCATTTTGAGTAAAATTTAGTTAAGATAATGAAAGTATAAAATATGTTGATATACATATATAGGCGGGTAGGGTAGGAAACTTTTTCAAACCAATATTGATCACAAAAGAAAGGTTTTGGGATCAAATATTCCGTTAACTGGAAACATCATTGCACTGAATTATTTACAAGCTTTTTATTTACTGGATGCTTACTAGCTTTTACTGTTAAGGCTAATTATTTTAGTATACTTACTATAAACATAATAGCCCAACAATTGTCTTTGAAACATTTCCCTAGGAAATTGATTTACAATGGATTTGAGGAAAATCACTAGTAAAATAAGGTATCCTTCTAAATGTAGCAATTCAGAATTCAGCATGATTCTACCATCTGCATATTGAATAGGTGATAAGGTTCGCAATGCTAGATAATATATCTGCAGACTGTACCCATCATAGCAAAACATATTTTCTTTAATTCTTCTGTCTCATTTCAGTTCTTCCAGTGTTGATCCAGATTGTGTAGAGACGCTGTCTTCTACGGCCAGTGGCACATAGACACAACAATTTCGATCGTACAATAAAATATTGTACGGTAAAAAAATTTTAGTGGAATGAAGAAGAGCTTGCACACGTTACGATCTCCACACGGCTCGTGAATGTTGCACGATTGCCGTGTGGCTGCCGTCTACTCCACTACAACTTACGGTTGCCGTGACCTACGTAATCAAATGCCATGCTTGCACAACCACGACTTTATTCGTATGGTACCTGTCATAAGTTAAATTCTGCATCTGTGCCCACTGATTTTTTTCGGTTCTTTGCTAAAATAGTTGTTTAGTTTGTGACGTTTATATAGTGTTTTATTAACTATTTTAGAGTTATAACTTTAAAAGTTAATTAATAAGTGTATGGTTGCCTCTCTATTCGACTTCTGACACCAGATGTCGTATCTCCATGCTATCCTACCAGCTTACTCTACAAGAATAAAATAACCAAAAAGAGACAGCTTACGAACACCGTTTAATCTCTATCTCAAGATACATGAAATAAACCTTGGTATCTTCATTTTTCAGTATCAAAAACATGTCTCTATTCACCTTAACATAAGAACAAGCATTTCCATAGATGGAATACTATTTGTCATTTTCGTATTATGATGTTGGATTATATATTTTTATCAGATCACAAAAAGATGGTATTAACATTCGAAAATAATTGAAGAATTTGTTCTCATTCTTTCGAAGTTCTTCAAAAATTGTGTGAAATGTTTCTGCTTGTTCCCTCCTGTAGTTAATTGGATGAACACTGATAAGCCAACTGAGCATACGAAACATAAGATGACGGTACAGTACCCACATAGCAGCAACACGTTTATGATTCATTTCTAATGAGTGAATGAAATACGTTATACGGCAAAATATCGTGGTGTTGCGCATGGAACGCTTTCACAATTAAATACCGTACAATATTTTACCGTTCGATCGAAATCGTTGTGTGTGCAATTGGCCTATGTGGAAGGTTATAATATACGTATTATTATATAAATACATTATAAATATAAATATTTCCTACATACAATCAGTTGGAGGAAGGTGACAGAAACTTTAAAAGTTTGAAGTCAATATCTGTACGTAAAGTTTGTTGGATTCTGATTTTTGAGGAAAATCCAGAACCTGGCAGAATTAAAGAAAAGAAGCATACTATGGACGTATCTAATCTTAGTTATCTCTATAATATGTAACATAAAAAGTTGGTCAGCTGAGAGAAGAATGCCGTGTGAGTGTTGCACACTTTATCAAGTCTATATAGTAATGAATTTTTGTGGGTTATACGAGAGTTAGAGAATGGAATTAGTGTTGGGTAAAAGGAAAACATATTGCAAAGATTTTACATTTAAACATGAGGAAGGCTATGCACGAGCGGCTTGGTAGACTAGGCTGGTAGAGTTGCATTCTTCAAGCTTGACGATACTATCTCTCAGTAGAAAATTTAGTCGCTTATATAGTGGCTGAGCCTACCACGGAATGATCCTTTTTTTGATTTTGCTAGGGATAAGTAGGCGAGTCTTGACTTTCCAAATTTCCTTTATCTTTTCTAGGAAGTAATGTGATAATTATGGTAAGAGGTACTGTTACTTTTCCTATGACATCTTAGATGATGTATATATGTCTGTATGGTCACCACAATACCTTTTAAAACTGAGGAGATATAACGCGCGAAAGAGAATAAGTGCCTGTAAAAATAAGCTCAAATGGCACTATAGGTTACTTTTACGGTATACGAAGGAGACAGTTAAAAATCATCCTGGAAAGCGTTTCAAGAACTTTTAGAACATATGATACTTTTTTTTATATATAACAAGTAATTAAATTTGACCAAAGAGATAATATCGTACAGTAACAACAGCCGACGAAGAAGTTTTTCCCTTCTGCTCGAAAAAGTCCTATGCCAATAACTCTTCCAGGTAATATTATTTTCAGTGCATAAAAAAAAAAAAAACCTTACGTGGAAAAATTTGTATAACAAAGTTAATTAGGCGTGAGTAAAATATTTTCCTAAAAAGAATAAATGAAATTGAATGAGGATATTATAATTCCAGCAAAGTCAGATGCTGGTAAAGAAAGGCCAAATAAAAAAATGGTAGGAAAAAGAAAAGAACCAACAACATTTCATCTATATTGTGATCAGGCAAGCAAATAAATTTAGTGAAGATGGTTTACACGCCAGAGTAAAGGTGGGAGGGGTAAAATACGTTAAACGACGCGGCAACTTGATATTTTAATGGGGTCGAAATTTAACTTACATAAAAAGTAGTACGATGATAAAAAGCATCACGTAAAATATCGGTAAATTCTTTTTATGCTAAATTGATGTTATGCTGAATGCAGCCACTTACTATTATATATATATATATATATATATATGTGGTTTTTTAAATCCCTTTAAATATAATTCAATGAACATGATACGAATTTGGATCGGACATTTTTTCCGTAATAGGCTGCTTCTTTTTGTGGTCATCACAAAAAGTTTTGTGATGGTTACAGAAAGAAACAGACTATCATGGGAAATGTCTCTGATGCTTTCCAGCTCTGCGGAACCAACACTACAACAATCATGGTAGAATTTAACCAGGATTCTTGATTTTTTTATGTATATATAGGCTGTATATTATCTTCTTTAAGTAAAGTTTTGTATTTTTGCAATAAAAAACTATGAACCAATTTACAGCCCTTCAAAATCTTTTTTATTTAAATGTTAATATTTAACATTGTGTCTTTTCCTTACGTACGTTTCGGCATTGTACTTGCCATTATCAAAGGTTATTTTATAATTTAAAACGAATAATAATTTAAAACAGTACATTATCTGTAAAGAAGTTAAATAATAGTTACATTGAAATTCAAAGTGCCTATTGCATATATCTAATATAATAAAATATAACACTGATATATTTGTCTACAAATTTCTAAAACTCACTCCTTGTATGCGATTTAAACTTTATATTTTTAAACTACCATAAAACGCATACAAGGTGAGTTTTAGAAATTTGTGGACAAATATATCAGTATTATATTTTATTATATTAGATATATGCAATAGGCAATTTTAATTTCAATGTAACTATTATTTAACTTCTTTACAGATAATGTACTGTTCATTTTAAATTATAAAATAACCTTTGATAATGGCAAGTACAATGCCGAAACGTACGTAAAAAAAAAGATAGAATGTTAAATATTAACATTTAAATAAAAAAGATTTTGAAGGGCTGTAAATTGGTTCATAGTTTTTTATTGCAAAAACACAATACTTTACTTAACCAGGATTGTTATTAGTGAGTACCGTCAGTTTAAAAAATACTCTATTTTTTTGGTTCATAAGCCACATGAGACCATTTTTAACTGTTTACAATTTCATTGAAAGAAATCTAGCAACAACATTGAAACTAAATATGATATATTAATATCATCAACACTATATTGCATTTTTGTGCATTATTGGTGTTGTAATGGAACCAATAGCCAACAAAATTCTCTATGGTTGGTAAAAACCTTAATAATTCAAAAGCGAAAAATCGCAGAAAGCTCAAACTACGTCACATCTGACACGAAGATATTCGGTCAAAATCCAACAACCAAAAATATAATAACTGTACTGAATATATATTTTTTTTATTTCAGTTGTTTACAGGATTTTCTTGAAAACGATTCCAAACGATTTTCTTTAAACTTCATACACAAAAAAGCTATCACATCTATTTGAAACCTTTTTTCCAGGAAAATCGAATTTTTGTGGGGGTTTCTTGAAAATAGTAACGTTGAGATTTTCCTGTAAAGTACTGCTTCAATATCACGTATGGTTCTAGCCCCCCCCCTATATAATAGTAATATATGATGGAAGTATGCTAGAATTTTAAATTTAATGAAATTCGCTTGCTAGAGATAAATCCTTACAGAACAGATTATTGGAATTTTTTCGAAAACGGCTATAACGATTTCCTTCAAACTTGATTGATAATTGCACAGGTAAATAAACCTACAACGCGTAATCAGTATTCTACCTAGGTTGGTAGGCTGACATTGTCCTACGTCTATATTTATGTTAGAACAAATGAGGGATGTTTGAAGTTTAAATGAAATTTGTTATTTTATTATATAACTATATATATATAATTTTTTTTTAAATTTAAGGCGCGTCAACATCTATGGTCATTTGCGCCAGGAGACTTCTCAGTGCACTGCCAGCCTTCGGGGAGTGTTCTCTTGTTACAGACTACACTGTCCATCACCGGACAGTGAGCTGTAGGGGTTCCTAGGAAGAAAAAATCTAAGGGCAGGCTGGTCGCGAACCCAGATCCTCCGCGTGTGAGTCCAGTACGCTAACCACTTAGCTATTCCCTTCCCTATGTAACTATGTTATACGTCATAATATTATTGTATGTAAGAGAAAGGTCGTGTGAGTGTTTCACAACAGTTTTTTTTTTTTTTTTAATACAAAAAATACTTCTTCTTACAGCAGTAAGAGACAGTAATTGTATTAAAAATAATTATATTAAAACAATGAGCAATTTATAATTAATATATATTTTATGACAATAAAACAATAAGATAATAATAAGTTTTTATTGAGGTGATAAAGTTAAAATTTAAATTCTATAACTATAAAATGCAAAAGAATTAAAAATTACATAAAATGGCCATAAAACCTGAAATAAATATATTTTATAAATAATAAAAATGTTTATTATCAACCCAATAGAATAGAAATATTCGTTTAAATAATATAACACAAATTTATAATAAAAAAAAAATTAATAGGAACTTTTTTAAAAAAAAAAGAGAGGAAACACAACTTTTACGTTACATAGAGTAGCAAAATGAACGATATAGTTGAACGTTGGAGAATGTATTTCTCCTCAGTTGGGAATATTTGGAGCGTTCACTAAGCTACAGAAAAATTTGTATTGTTAAAAGTTTTCTCATTTGTACTAAATTGTAATAAAAGGCCAAAAGTAATGATGAAAATAAATTATACTAACTGAATTAAAGGTGCCATGTTATAAATAATTAAACAATTAATAAATAAATAAATAAAACATAGACATAGACAAATAATTCAAAATTAGCTGGATGAAAGAATCCTCGCATATTTGTTTAATAAAATAAAACGAATTTCTCTGACGCTTCAAAAAACTTTTCCCAAAACTACTAAGCCCAAAACTGGTTAATATGGACTTTTCCATAGTCTATTAGGATTTTTCCATTATATTCAAAATTAGGTTTAGCCATTTCTTGAACGCTGTTGACTAACCTGAGGATTACCACAGCCAAATAAACTCATGGTATAAAAATATATTTGGAACCGTTTTTCGAAAACATTTCTAAAACTATTTGATAAAGTCAGATTTTTGGTTAACCATTGCTTCGGAAATTTAGAATTCCAGCAACGTATTTTATGATGTAGTTTGTGCAAGAGTGACAGGGAGAGTTTAAAGTGGTGAGGATACTTTCTGATAGTCAAGAAGCATTAAAAGCTTCGAATAAACCGTGCTGGAACTCTGGGTAAGGAGAATACTTAATACGAGACACGCTCAGAGGAGCAGAGTGAAGCTCGCATGGTACCCGGACATTATTATAAGGGGCATTGAGAGGGCGGAAGGGTTGGCTAAGCTGGGATCCACACTGCCATTTGGTGGTCCCGAGCCAGCTTTAGACGTCACTAAGCAATTTTGTGACAGAAAAGGAATTGAAGAAGCACTGAAAGGAACACGGAGGTATGTCTCCGGGCTAAAAGATTTATAAAAAGTATATGACAGGGAGACGTGAAGTATCTTTTCTCATTGAGTAGGATAGACTTGAGAGTCCTGGTAGGTGTACTAACTGAACACCTCTGGGTCATTTGCACAAAATAGGCACAGCTAGTCTTCGGTACCAGAATTGTGTTATCACTACACTCTTTTCGCCAATACGAGGTTTCGCGGATGGGATGGCAACACTTAAGAGATTGCGTGGGGTAAGAGTTCAGGGATATCTTGGGGATGGGCCATCATCTTAGGAGTGCATATTTTTTTCGTTTGAGGCCATATTCGCTCAGATCTCACGCCTTTGGGTACCCGAATAATAATAATAACACTAGAACCGGATACGAATCCTCTAAAAATCAATTTTTTCGGAAAAATGTTTCAAATAAAAGTGATAGGCCTACATTTGGGTAGTTAGTAAGGGCAAAGTTTAAAGAAAATCATTCGAGTCGTTTTTGAGAAAGTCGCGAAAAACTATAGAAAAAATAAAATTTCCTAAACACGCGCTATACCGTTGAATGAATGATTGCGCTATACCGTTGAATGATTTTGACTGATATCTTCGTGTGGATGCGATAGTAGTTCTTAAACGAAATATTAAGTTTGACCTTATTGTGATTTTTCGTTTTCGAGATGTCTGTACATAAATACACACGTGGGCGCGGTCGGGTATTTTGGGTCAAAACTCAATTTCGAAAATTTAACAAGGTCACAATATTTTCTCTTACAATAGTGAAAGAAAAAAATATTGCAAAAGGAAGAAAGTTCCAAAATAAATATTTAGATAAGGAAAAAGATTTACAATAAAAAATGAATACATCTCAAACACGCAGAAACTGTAAAGACTTTTTACTGGTAATGGTTTTTACCTTAACTGATAACGATATTTCCATGCATGCCGTATGTAATTTATAAGTGCAAGAGTGATTTAAAGAAGAGATTAACTGTGTGTCCTTGGTCTACATACAGCAACCAAGACAAAGAAGGCAAAAGTGCCACAAAGAAAACTACATTATTGCTTAGCCCGGGAGTTAGGCAACGAGTAAATGTTGACTTTTTTGTTCAATGACAGACATACTTAAGATACACCACAATTTGAAAAGTTAGTGAAGATGATTAATGAATTACCAATCAAGTTATCTTTATATTATCAAAGATATCTATCTCTTTGAGACTAATAATTCCTTGCCTGACATAAAGATTCCTCTCGAAGATTGGAGATGATCCCCGATGAACTGTAAAAAAAAAAAGTATCGCTTCCAAAAACTATTACAATTATTGAGCCAATCAGAGACTGTTACTATTAATGATTCCTTCAATGCAGTAATCTTTGGAAAGGAATCAGGAAGTCTAAGAATTTTAAAGATAGAAAACTACAGCGGTAGAGTTTTAATGTATGAAAAAAAAAAGCCTGTAGGGTAGAAGTTTCCTGATGCAACGTTACTTTCGAGTGGAAGAAGATAAACTTTTTCATTAAAAAAAAAAAAAAAAAAAACCTTTGCAGTTTCTCCAGAACTTCAAAGGGTTGGAAGTTTGTCAACCACGGCAGAAAGCTGAGTGGAATATAGCACTATCAATTTAAACTTTGAATGAAGTTTTGTAAAACCAAATTTGACCAGATGGTATTTAGTGCACTCTTAGCTGAAGATGTTTAATACAGGGAAGATCATCTTTATTTTGAAATAATCTAGTTCAGAGATCTAGGATAGCTGGTATGCTAGGCATTCTACTAAAGTGTTTTTGTTTTTTGCGAGCCAACATCTGAGGTAATTATCACCTGGAGGCTTCTCAGTGACTGCCAGTTACCAGGCAGTGTTCTCTCTTTACAATGCCCATTTTCAGACAGTGAAGAATAAAAGCTCCTAAAAACAGAAAATCCAAGGATAGGGTTCATGGACTCGAACATTGTGACCTCCACGTTGAAATCCATAGCCGAGCCGAGTCGAGCATACCAAATTTGAAAAAATCGGCTAACCAGAAGTGCGAGCTTTTTTATTTTAAATATGCACTGCGAGCTGAAAGCCTTCTCAGTGCACTGCTGGTCTCCTTTAGCTACAGACAACATATGCAACTGCATGCAACAACAGAGTTGTTGTTTTTTTGGGGAATTTTTTCGAAAATGACTATGACCATTTTATTTAAAGTTGAACTGATGGTAACTGTACAGATATAAAATTATTACTTTTAATTTAGCAAAGCTTTTGCAAAATTTGTGACTTTAAATTTCAAGTATATGGGATTGATTTAATGTTATTGGCGCGTACTGCTGGACTACAACATAATCACTTCTCTGTTGGGTTTCCGAACTAATTCAATTATTTTAAAGTGATTCATCAATATACTACAATGGTTCCTCGTATAGAGAAGTAACATTGCACTTTTTCAGGATTCTTGAAGAATCGCTCTGCGATTTTACCAGCTTAATGTTACACGATTACATTCACTGAACTCCATACAGTCAAACAGTATACACAAAGCTTGCAAAAGCTAGTTAATGTGAGCAACTAACTTGGGTTTAGCTAACATATAGGCAAAGTCTAGCTCATCACTCATACTCATTTACATGACTTACTCACGTTACAGACAACTATGTTCTTTGTACAAACAGACTGACACTTGAGGGAGCCACAATCTTTAAAGTCGCCGTAAGTTTGGCTTTATAACCACACTCTCTACACATTAACTTCTGGTTTTAACTGTTCAGCAAATTAAATAATATTAGATAAAGATGATTAAACTTCAATTTTAAAGAAAAATGCTTGTCAACTACAAGTTGAGCAATACAATGAAACAAATCGTGTGAGTGAAAAATCGCTGTGTTGTTAAAAAAAAAACCGCTGTATCGGTACGATGCAGTTAAAATAAAACAAATAAAATTACTCCCTTCGTTCTCAATAGTATTTGATCGTTAAATATTAAATTTGTACTCAAGTATATACGTATGTAAGATAAAATAAAAAAAATCTGGTGTGAAACACTCATACGGACTTTCTCTTACTTCCTGTTAATACAATTATCTATGAAAGTGACATATTTTCTTCAAACTTCAAATGTTGCACATAAATATAGTGATGGGGAGGGGGAAGAGTACCAACCTACAACCCAGAAACCCAACAGAGAAGTGAGATTACATTGTAGTGTAGCAGAACGCGCCAATAACATTAAACCAATCACATTTACTTGAACTTTGGACGCCACAAATTTCGCAAAAGCCTAAATTAAAAGTGATAGTTTTATGTCTGTACAATTAACATCAGTCCAACTTTAAATCAAATCGTTATGTCATTTTCGAAAAAATTCCAAAAAAAACTCAACAACCTATTGTAAACTCGCACTTTTGCCCGCAAAAGTATCTGTTGCATGCAGTTACTTAGGAAGTAGCAACCCTACGGGTTACCACAGCTCAGTAATCCATGCACTTCATCAGTGCAGTATACAATACACTTAAACTACATACATGTACTCTTTACAGACAAGGACAAATAGGGTACACAAACTAGGTTCTCCGTCCCTAGCTAACTGGCTTAAGCCAAGGGAGAAGGAAAGGTTTGGCTCAGAGGTAGCGCGCTGGACTAGTAACGCGGAGGTCCCGGGTTTGAATCCAACATGCTGCCTTAGATTTTCTCTTCCTAAGAGCCTCTACAGCTCACTGCCCGGTGATGGACAGGGTAGTCTGTAGCTAGAGGAAAGCGGTAGTGCACTGAAAAGGCTCCGAGGGACAATATAGATCTTTTAGATCACAGTGCACATTTAAAATAAAAAAAACTCGCAATTTCGGTTAGCCGATTTTTTTCCAATTTAGAATTCTAGCAACGTTTCTAATGTAAATTAATATTTTATAGGTGGGTAGAACCACACATTGGAAAGCACTTCAAAGGAAAGCGTTATCGCTGCTATTCCCCCCAAGGAACTCCTAAAAAATTTATTTTCCTGGAAAAGTTTCGAATTTATGTATGTAGATTAGATAGTTTACGATAGTTTAAAGAAGATAGTAGTTAAAACTACTTCAGTAAAGTCGTACTTCACGGTTGAAGAATTTTGCTTGAAACTTTGTGTCAATGGTCGGATATCTAAACAAAATATCAAGTTTGAGTTTTTCCTGCAATAATTTTGTTCTTAGTTTGAGTTATTTTGTTCATAAGCAGAAAATTCACATACAGATCATTTTTCGTATTCAAAAAACTATATTTCCGGTGAAAAATGAATTTTAAAAAATCTTGACACGTACGCAATACTTCCGGTTAATCAAAGGAGTGAGAGAAAGTAAAAAACAACCACATATTCCAACAAAATCATCGTTTTATTTTTACGTAGATTTAATTTCTTGCATTATAGTAATTTAAATTAATTATTTTCGAAAATGTAAACAATTTATTGAAAGGTGAAACTAGGTATATATACATATATACGTAAAAAAAGAGAAAGTTTCATTATTTTCCTGTTTCAATGTCCGTGTGGGAGGTCATGACACTCAATTCTCTTTTGAGAATGTCCCTCTCACACAAAACATTATTTCCTGTTTTTTTTTTTTACCACAGTTATTCCTTTAGTAAATTAAAATTAAGTAGTAAAATTGGTCCTCCATTTCCATTAGGTTTATGAAATTAATTAATGCAATTAAATAATTAAAATTCCTTTCTTTTTTTTTTTACTTTTTTTTTTAATTATAAAAATAAAGTGAAGAATTGTTTTTTTTTTGGTCGACTGCTTTTAACGGAAATGATGATTTTCCATGGTGAATTCAATTGGGTTTAAATTGCTTTATAATAGTTACATTATTCTGTAAAAACTACGATGAACTTTAACTTCAATTTATTCTAGTTTTAAATACAATAATCTTTCAATAATAAAAAGTATATTTTTACTTAAGTGAATTCATTTTTTTTATTTGGAAAGTAGCCATAAATGCTGCAGTATATCATTACTTTCTCTTCTGTTTAAACGAAAGGAATGAAGTAATAAAGAAGTTTAGATTTTTGGAATTTGAGTTTATATACCATAACTAAACATTATTTTGAAGTCATGGCTTTCTAAAAATTGCATTAGACACGGACAAAATTTAATTTCATACTGGGAATTACTTTAATGATTTTATTACTTTTTCCTAGCATTCTCCGATTTTCTCAAAAATTATTATTTCATTAAACTTCATATATTTAATAAAAATTTAAGATCATTTCAATTTTATTAGTAACTATTTTTCTGGTTTTTTTTTGGAGAAATCAGATTTCACACATGTTCTATTAGAAAGTCGTCAAAGATAAACTTCCATTGAGAAGGAATTTTAACTTGAGATGGCAATTAACACTTTTGAAAAAATATCAAGTTTAAACAAAATCTGTCAAAATGAAATTTGAGAATGGAAGTCAAAATGTAGTAAAGTTCGAAAAAACAGACAGACTCTCTTTTTATTAGATTTATTGAACAATCATCAAATAAATACATTAAAATTTAGACAATTGCCAGTTTATGTTTAAAAGCTTGGGGCTTGAATGATTTTTAATTATAAATTTAAAATTAAATTGAAATGTCCTTCATAGGAGAATGAATAACTATAAAATAAAAATAAAATTCCTAGCAACTATTTACGTCATGTTAGGAGTGTTTTTTTATTGAACAGACATATTGTACCAGTCTAAACTAATAACTTTACTATTTGAAAGTTCTAGGATTATGTTTTTTTATGATAGAATTACTAAAAAACCAAAGTGATACGACACGAAAACTTACGAAATAATATTAAAATTTACTAAAAATGTTAACTGAAATATTATTGAAAAGTTCATGGAATTTTTCGATTACAAAAAAATTAATAAATAATACCAAAAAACAAAAAATTTCTCACCTTGAATCAAACTTCGTACCATCCTGTAGTTTACCAGTATAATGCATGGTAAGCATATCGCCAGCTTTAGATTTACGATCGCATACTTCTGGTGCATATTCAACATCAACTTTTAGATCGGCAGCATATACTGTTACAATAGTGATAAATGCCGCGATCCCAACGAAATATAGATAATTGTAGGCTGTAGAGGAACACATTGTGAACGATTTGGATAGCGGCTATGTACTGAAGTACATTGGAACGTCGTGGCACTAAAACACAACCACGAGGGAAACATTTTCAAGTGGTTACGCATGCGCCTTTAAATCTGTGGTTAGAGAAGCAACAAGTATCCACTCGCGCGTTATACATACACACAAACAAACAAACAAAGCAAAATCCCCCTTTCTCTTTTGAATAATCATCGAAACCTGTGAGTTAAAGAGTTTTGTTTTTAATTGATTTATTAATTTATATTAATACAATTTATAAATTTCATTTTTATGTTGTCTTAAATACATGATTTATAAATGTAAATGTATAAATCTGGCTAAGGAAAAGTAAATAAAATTAATTTTAATATAAAAACTACCAAAGCAAAGTAATTACTGCATATAATTTATTGGTAACAGAAATTACTGCAAATGTGTACTATATTCAGAATAAATGTTTTGACGTTTCAGTTCCATAAATATGAAAACTGTTTTCAGCTATGGTCCTAAGCAGACATAAGTGTGTGTGTGTGTGTGTGTTTGTTTTTGTTTGAGAGGGGTAGAAAGAAAAACAATACAACTACTCAAAAACCAAAATCGTAAGAAGCTGACAATTGATATTCCGCTTATGTACATATGTTCAACACAACATAAAATACTCTTAACACTTCCATAATACAATACAAATAGGACAAGCTTAGATAGTTGATGTGTATGAAAAGACTCGGGTTTAGCACACTTATTGGTAACATTCAATAAGCTCCATTCATGACTTGATAGCCCCGTTCAAGTCAAGTTTACAACTCTACACAGTACAGACGATTACATTCCGTATGCGAGAATCATTCAATAAGTAAAGAAACAAATTATTCCACTTTTAATGTCCATAGATAGTATAAGAGGTATCAAGAAAATCGTTGGAACCGCTTTCGAGAAAATCGCTGAGGACATAAGAAAACAAAACACTTTGGAAGCAATCACTTTAAGTGACTGATTCATTTCAGTGGTGATTTTCAATGATTCTAGAGCTCCAATATTACAGTAATAGTCTAAAGAATGGAACAGGTCGGGAGATATTAAGAGAATATCAAGAGCTCGGGGAATGTAAAGAGCTTTTCGACAATCTTCTAATTCGTGGGGTGACTGTTATGCTTCAATGGGTCCCTGCATTTTGTGGACTGCAGAGAAATAAACATGCTGACAGATTGGCTGCAATGCAATAACCTAAAAATCAATTGAGCTTTCCAATGGCCAAAAAATAAATAAAAATCAAACTGGGACAGCGAGCCAAGAAACAGGCTGAAGAGAAAGCTGGGCAATTTTGATTAGGCTCTACTATTTACAGTTGGTCACAATATTTTTTTTTTTCTAAATACTTGGTGTACCTCCCACTTCAATTGTTTTTTATTGTTTTTATTTTCTCTTTTACTTACTCCTAGTAAGAGGAAGTATGGTAATCGTGTCAAATTTTCTATATCGAGTTTTCACCGGAAATAAAAGTTTTGAGGTTCCCTGAGTTAAAAAAAACTGGTTTTTAGAAATTGGTCTATGTATGTATGTGAGCAGAAAGTTCAAACTTAATCTTCCGCTTAGTTATCGCTGGGGGGGGATCCGGCAGTAAGTTGTCTGTCAAAATTCCTCGACCGGAAATTACACTTTACTGAATGGTTATTTTCATTTTCCTCTAAAGTTCCATCTTCTAATTATTACCATCATACAATTCTATCATCTAAACAATATATTAATTAGAAATGAATAGATTGCCAAAGTTGCGAGTTTCAAGAAAATGAGTACACTAACTGTGAATGTAGAGATCTATCAATTTTTTGTAAAACTTTGTTCCGAGAAATTCATTTAAAGAAATTTTGGGGAACGAAAGGAGGTTATGCTTTCTTTACAAAGTCCTTTTATTAAATTTAGAATCTCCCATTGATACGAAATTAAAGACAGGCAAACTATTAGTAAAAATCTGGTGTGAAACACTCACACAACTTTCTCTTACTTCAGTTCTCAAAATTATAACAAACAAATTTTATAGTTTTTGCACCAATTTAATGAAATTTGTCGAAAACTGTAAAAACTATTCATTAAAGGCGCACTTCCTGTTTACTGATTTCCTTCAAACTCGGAATTTTGGCCATCTATTTATTTCTAATTAATTTCATTCGGATGATAGAGTCGTATAACAAGTATGATACCACTTTACAGGAAGCTGTAACCCTACCCCTCTCCTAAAAGTGCCCTTAAATGAATTTTTCCAGAGAAATCTTTTATGTAAAAGTTGTAGATCTTTGTATGTTTAGGTTACATGTGTAGTTTCAAGAAAAAATCGTCGGGGCCATTTTTGAGAAAGTCGCGAAAAAGTGAAAAAATCATTTAGTAAAGTGTTAAAAACAAAAGCACTTCCGGTTATCCGATTTTCCTCAAATTCGGAATTCAACAACATATTTAATTCTAATTAACATTATTTAAATGAGCGGATTGTGTAATAAACTGAAATAGCAGAGGTTAACCTAACCCCACCCCTCCCCAAAAGTACCCTTAAATGAATTTTTCAAGAGAAATGTTTCTAATAAAAATTGTAGCTCCTTGTATATGTAGTTGATGTACCAAGTTTAAAGAAAATCGTCGGCGCCATTTTTGAGAAAAAGCAAAAAAGTAAAACAAACAATTAGTAAAGTGGTACTTCCGGTTGAGGAATTTTGACAGATAACGCACAGTCAGATCGCATGGTGATACCTAAACGGAATATTAAGTTTCAGTTTTCTACGGTTTTTCGTTTTTGAGCTATGCTGTTCACATACACACACACACACACACACACACACACACACACACACACACACCATTTGCTAAAAACCCTTTTTTGACTCAGGGGACTCAAAACGGATATTTCCGGTGAAAACTCGATATCGAAAATTTGACACGATTACAATACTTCCTCTTACTAGGAGTAAGAGAAAGTAAAAAGGAAGATGTTGTATATGTACACAGGTAGTAAATAAGAGAAGTAGTGGGGACCACTACTAGACATGTATGTCAGTTAATAAATGTGTGTTAAATGGTGAACTAGTTACTAATGCTCAATAATACATTTAAAATAATGGACACTATTGAGAATCGGGCCAGAATAAATAGAATATTTTGTGTTGCCTTTGAGCTGCTGAATCACCTCCCGAAGTTTCGACCTCTGCTCGTGTACACCCTGTACATCTTCCCTTCATAATACTTATGTTTACTTAAATCTCTTTTTTATCAAATTATGAGGTTCTCTATATTTGATTGTGTATGACGTAATCTTGGTGTGTGACGAGGTCTCACTGATAGGCTACTATGGTCTTAGTAAGTGGGGCTAATAACAGGTGGAAAAAGTTTTATGGGGTAGCTGTAATGCCCACTCCCATTTTAGGAACGTTCAGAGGCGGTTCGGTCCAACGAAAGCGGATTACTGGAATATACGCAAGAATATAACAAGTTCTCGTGACTTCAGTGTCTACTGATAATGGCTTAATGCACGCCTCTTTGTGGCAGTTACTCTTATTCCATATAATTTTGCGTTAACGGACGTAGCATAGAATGGCTGGCGATCACGTGCGGGCTAGTACAGTGATTCCGGAGGAGGAGATCCTATAAAACCAGGATGAGTGAAACCTATTATAGAATTGGTGACTAGTACAACTTGAGTTACTTCTTTTCTTAATAACTTTGTCAATTTTACAACACAAACGCTGAAATTTAGTAGATCGCCAGTGCAAAGGCAGCACTAACGATTGGAAAAAGAATATTTTCAGAAGCGAAATAGAAATTGGTGGTCATTCTAACTCGACATCAAGTTGGGCCACTTTTTTTCTTAATAACCCTGAGCAAACTTTATATGATTACTGTGTAGAGCGTGCCGATAAATATTTTGAACTATACAGCTGCATAACATCTATTGTTATTGGTTGTGAACAAGACGAAGTTTACCATTTAGTAATGATTTTTTCCAAGTTTATTGATATTAATTTTAATTTCCTATTTATTATTTACTATTTCATAAGTGCCTTAACAAAATCATATTAAGATGATGATCTATAGTGGCATTAAGAATAAAAAGGCTGCATTTAACTCCAAAAACCAATCTTGAGTGACTGAAAATTTTAAGCCTATTTACCTGGTAATCGTGCTACCCTAAAATGTTTAAAAAATCTCCATTTGAAATGCCTTAACTACATCAATAGCGTTTCCTTTGAAACGTAACATTACAGTAGAATTAATTCCAAAATGATGGGACCATTGTCCAAAGACTGATTTAAAGAAACAATATTGTTTACTCACTTCTGATGAGTTCTATAGGTGTAGCTTTCATAGGAGCTACAACTTCCCGAACAATCTCGCTCCTTCCCCCCCGACCCTTAACTAGCAGATGTTCAATAGGCAAATATATAAAATCGATCATTTTAACATTACTAACCCACTTGAGTAGCAAGGATACAGCACCACATGAACTACGAAAGTAATTTGATATATTTTTTGTTTGAGACATCCTGAGTAAGACTTTCCACCCTGACTCCAATCCATTATTACTTCACCAGTTATATGGAGACAAAATGTTAATGACATGCTACTGATTTCGAATGTGAGGAAGAAAATTTAACTTTATAAAACTTTTTTATCAATTTTGATAAAAAATATCATCAGAACTAAAATTCTGAATGAGGAATCGAGTGCAGGGATCTAGGACTTTGGCACAATCCATATTTTGGACTCCCTTGGTATTTTGTACCGCTTTATTTTTAAACGCATAATCCTGTTAATAAGCGGTATCTTTGTAAAGGTGTTCCATATTACCTTTTTTCTTCCAGTTCTTCTTTTCGGGCTCTACAATCCTTGTAGGTTGCAGGCGTGTAGAAGCCAACGGTAGTAATGTCAATATGTTGGCTTTTCCCAGCCCTCAATAAAAACTATAATATTTGATGCATACACTAAACCAAATACCAAGAAACTAAATGAAGAACATAAAAATGATTATCTCGGCCACTGTTAGGAACAGTTTCAGTTTAGAAGATTTTTATTTAAAAAAGACTCTTTATATAATAAACAATTTGAATGCCAATTTTTGTAAAAATTCTAATTAATTAATCTGAGCCAGTGTCTCTCCCTTTTTGGATTTTCTCAATGACTGCATTATGTCTGCGTCAGTTATGTACTTATCAAGAAATGGACTGGGCATGTATCAAATAACAAATATTACAAATTCAAGTACTTGAATTTTACTACGTTGCATGAATTAACATTTTTCGCAAACATCGCTATTTATTGTAACGGATTTAAGAAATGGAACATTTTAATTTTTATAAATTATTGTTATATTCAGAAATATACAATGTTTAATAAATTATTCAAATATATATATAATAAATAATATGGGTGATTGGTAAACATAGGCTAAACCCAAGAGCCATCTGTATTTAACAAATGTTGCCAACATATGAAAATGGTACATTATTAACTTTAATTTTTTTCTCTACAATTTAATTCTGAAGTTCATGCTTATGAAAAATTTTATTTTTTTAAATATTAAATAATTTGGCGAGTGTTGGGAAAAACTTTGTAACCTTGGTGACGCCCAGAAGCCCGTGTACTTGCAGGAAATTATCGTCAAGGGCAGCAATATAGAGTTATAATCACAGATAGTACAGCTTAATGATACATTATTTTTCTCTGGAGAGAATCAAAACTTTTTGTTTTTCCTTGTTTTTATTTTCAATCATATCACGGGTGATTTATTGATATAGCTCGACAACTTAGTTTTCTCGAGTCCGTTTTAGATTAGATTGTTACAGGAAATATTGTACTGCAACCTAAAAATCTATTGTGTCCCCCGGAGCCTTGTCAGTGCACTGTCCATCTCCAGGCAGTGAGGTGTAGGGGCTCCTATGAAGAGAAAATCTAAGGGCAGCATTGCTGGACTCGAACACGGGACCTCCGAGTAGCTAGTCTAGCGCGCTACCACTGAGTCAATCCCTTCCCTGAGTAAGTTTTAAATTGATATTATTTTTCTTTTTAAATCGTGAAAAACTAAATTACTGCCAGAATGGCGAATGTGAGCTTTTTTAGCTTTGGCCATTGGCCTCTTTTACTCAGCAGTCGAGCTATAAAATCGATAACAATGTTTTTCTTGTAAATATAGAACTTTATAATAGTCACACTGCACCCAAAACTAAAATAAAAATAGATATATTGCGGCATATAATATACCCTTCTGCACCTCATGTCCTTAATTATAAAAATAATTATCAATATATTGTCTAACTACATCTATATTGCACTAACATATTTATCTTCAATCTAAACATAATAATTAAAAATATTAACAATGTAAAAATGAGAAAAAAGAAAAGGAGCGAAATTCTTCACACTATTATATTTTTAAGAGCTATGGCGCTGCTGAATTAAAACAGGACATTATTGTAATATAAACTTATATATTTTTTCTCAGCCAACTTTTTTTTATACAAAAATTTACTATTAAAAATTAAAATAACAGAAGCAATAACAAAAATACAAGCGGCGGATACACTTCGTAATCAAATTATATTTAAACACAGATAATAGCAATATGGCGCCCACCAATCACAAGTTCACAAGAAAGGACATAGGTATGTCGTTCCTCCAGATGTGGACACAATCTTATATCCATCTCGTGTCTCTAGGCTGTTTTCTATTTTCTTTTTCATTTTTTTAATGATTGCAAATCGCAACATATATATATGTGTGTGTGTGTGGGTGTGTGTGTGTGTGTGTGTGTGCGCGAACAATAATAATGACTAATTTTTTTCTTCATTTCCTTCGTTTTTTCACTATATAAAAAATATATTTAATGGAATAACAGGGAAATAATTTTGACTAGATTCTAAAGTTTACATTTTTTTTTTGCAATGTATTTTTAAAAGTGGCCGGGCCTCTTGAACATCCTCCTGCTTTTGCAAATAATAATTTACTTTTTTCATTAGGGTCCATTACATGTTCATATCTGAGATGTAGTAGTAATTGAAAATAATGGTCCAACCCTCATAAAAACTTTAGTAAGCAATGAACGTAATTCTGGTTTTAGATCCAATGCAATCATATTGCACATTAGACTGTAATGAGCGTTTATATGCAAGCACAGCTGAAAAAAAAGAAAAAACAAAGTAAAAACAAAAATAATGATGCAAGAATGCATGATAACTTTATAAAAGTCGCGTGAGGCTGCTTCAGAAATAATTTTATTATACGAAACATAGAAATAATAAAATATTGTGTATTTAATTTTTCTCAGTTTCTGAACACCCTAACGATTGGTTTCAGCAGAAATAATCCTTTCTTCTTCTTTGCTCAATTTCATGAATTTTATTGAATCAAATTTTTGACAACCTATTAAAAGAAACGTCCGTCACTTAAGGGAGATCCACTGGAATAATTATGAACTGTACATAATATTCACCTTCGCTAAGACCACCAACATTGATGAGTCGGAGAATGATTATTTCTCCGAAAAGATTCTCAAATTTATTTTCTTGGACCACTCGAATCGATTTAAGCTGCCATTGCATACCTCACCAAACTATCAAATTGCAGGAATGCATTACTTGGAAGCAAGTGTAAGCAAGAGTTAGCCAACATAAGTAGTTGCAACTCAACTGTCCCTGCAGACTTGTTCAGAATGGTGCTAAGAAAGAACCAAATCATCCCTTGGACAGTTTTATTACAAACTTATGCTATTTAAAAATTAGTTTTTTCAGTACAAAGTGCACAAGTATTCGATCCTCAAATACGTTTAATTGGCTTCGTGGTTTCTACATAAACATCTGCCAATGTCTAGTAAGTTATTTAATTGTTTAACATAAAACAATAAAGAGTTATTAAAACTGGAGACTAACCTTTTCATCGGGCATCTTAAGTAACCTTGTGAAAAACAGTAACAACAAAGAGGTCCAAACTGCACGATGTGTTTCTGAAGGTATGGCGAGGAAGTAGGCCAGAGAATCGTTGGAAATTTTGATCAACATCCTCTGTACTGATGGCCACGCTTCTCTACGCGATTCATCACACGACATCTTCAACAATATTCGTAGAGCGCACGCTAAAGAAGCTGTTTCCTGTCCTATTAGATCTGGTTTCTTTGGATAAATGCCTGTTACATTACAATGACAAAAGTATTTTACTTCTGTGCTCTTTATATGGACAAGGATAGAAATAGAAAGAGAAGATATAAAGCACTTAGAAAATCAAAGAGGCTTGTGTGTTATGTGGAAATCTATGATCCAACCTGCTTTCCACAATAAGTTCCTCTGATTGTGATTCATATTGAACTGTTTGGCAATGGAGTGTGTCTCCAGCAGGCACTCGGTCAGCATTATCAGATGTCTGGAACTCAGGCTTGTGTACATTCCTTGTTCTTCTCGCTGTGTTTCGGACAATCGCTCACTCAATTCTCCCTAAAAATTCAATTAGTTGAATAACATAGATATTCATTTAATGCTTCAAGCTATACCCAGCTCTAATCTTTGACTTGACATTTTTAAGAAACTAAAATCGTATCATTCACGAAATGGAATGACAGTCACAAAGTTCGTACGTTCGAACAATCTCGGGCGACTTTTTTATTTTTTTAAAATCTGAGAATGAATAAAATATCGTAAGAGTTTCTGTCTTTATATATGTACATCACCACCAAGAAATTATTTTTCAGAATTCTTTTTGATTCTCATAGCACTTAGATGTGATTCAAGTAAGGAATTTCCGGATTTAATTAGGAAAGAATACTAGTTGAAGGCCTAATATAAATATAGTTCTGCTCATTTTTGGACGATGTCAATCTTATGATAACACATACATCCAAATGTAGAGTAACAAATTTAGTAAGCATTTTTACTTTCTCTAACTGATGTTAGTGAAAGTATTACGACGTGTCAAATTTTTAATTTTATCCACAAAAACACCGACGGATTTCATTAAATTTGGTACACTAACTATGAATACAGAGAACTAGCACTTTTTTTGGGAACATTTTTCCGAGAGAGTTCATTTAAAGAAGACTGGGGGGAGGGTAGTGGACGGATTCCTCAAAAAAGTCAATTTATTAAGTTTAGATTCACCAATGATCTAAAACTGAAGAGAAATAAACATTTAATAAAAATTATGTTTGAGGAAAATTTGTCACTTAAATCTGTGTAAACTGCAATAAGAGAAAGTGTGTGAGTGTTTCACAACAGATTATCAAGATATATTAACGAATTAACATAAATATAATTTCAATAAACCTTTAATAACTCCTCTCTAACCAAATCATAATATTCTCATTCTTCATTTCATTGCGATACAAAGCGAGTACAAAGTGAATACAAAGCATCTATTGCTCTGCTCCGATTAAGAAGCTGGGTCTACATTTATAACGACGTCAAGCATAATTGAAGGAGAAGGAGAGAAGGCTACAAAACCAAATGGACTGGTAGATCTACTGTAACACTTCTGTAATGTTCTGGTTATGATACTGTGCATTGTCATCTTAAAACTGTAACTAGTGGAAGAGAGTTGTGTTATGTTGTATTGGGCTAAGTTTGCCACTTATCGCTACTCTGAATCCAAATATATGAACACAACAAATTAGAAACTACACCACCTGCAAGATTCAAGTGCAAAAACAGTGTTGATTTGTTTATCAGATCAGAGTTTCAGTTGAACTCCTCACACTGATTTTCGATGTTATTTCATTAAATGAAAGGTGTACTTATTATATTTTGACCACATATCCTAAATGAATTTCAGGTCTTTACATGGAAATAAGTGAAGTTTTGCTGGGGAACTGTCCAATGAAAAGGTTTAATAAAGCAAATGATAAAGTTTGGAAATAGGCAAGAAATAAAATTGATGGACTAAATCCTTTGGTGCCAGAGACAGTTCCCAGCGCCTTTTAGTTCTTTGCTACTAACTGTAGCTTCCCAGTGTTTCTTACTTCTTTGCCCTCATAGGAATCAATTCTTGAATTTTCGCAACAAAGCCGAATGTGCTAGCTACTAAAAGAACGCGTGAGAGCAGTAATGCATTTAACGTTTATCAAAATCTGTGACATTGGCCGCAGTTGTGGAATGCCTTGCAGGGCCCGGACTATAGGCTAGCCTAAGGAGTGCAAAGGGTTAATAGATCTTCACTAAAGGATGCTCTCTCTCAAAAATAATATTAAATTGCTGATTCAAACTGTAATACCTGAGCCAAAGCCAAATTCTCCAAGTCTTCTTTTCTTGAAGTTGCCGGAAAGAATATTATGTTGTCTACAGTTTGGATTAATTCCAGCTGTACGGCATTCTGTATGGCATACACTTCCGGCTGAAAAGCAAACCTCCAAATTAATAAAAAGTTTTGCAGAGATTTATTTTTTTTAACACCCAACACATAATTGAAAACTAATAGACTCAAACTGACCCTATGGTTCTTGTCATCAGCTGTCCAGGTTAACAGTTCATGAGGTGCTGTTGAATGGAACATGTTCAACAAGGCTTGACAAGTCATCTCCCAGGTTTGTTCGTTAAACTGTTGGCCAGTTGAGATTACCAGATTTTCCAAACAATTAGTACCAGAACGAGCTAATTGTTCATTTTCTGAGGAAAAAAATATTTTTGCAAAAATTATGTATTACTAACCCAAAAGTTCTGAAACTTCAACTTGTAGAAGTACTTCTGAAATGCAAAGGTACACCAACAAAAAAATCCCCACTATTTAGGGTACAATTTGTAACCAACAATTTTTCTGTACTTTTATACAGACCTTGCGAGAAAATTTATACAATATGACTTCTAGGGTAATGAGCTTGAACATATTTACTATAATCACAAAATAAACAGCACGGTTAGAGAGGTCTACTCGATAAACCTGCCGTAAACTTGAATTATTGACAGTAATTAGTTATCAGGGGAAGGGACTTGGCCTGCCAACTGAAATCCCGCCTAACAATATGAATAAACTTATACTTACGCCGTTAAAACGCAACACACACACAGAGAAGGTAGGGCTACGAACAGGGGTTAAGTGTATATACAGCCACTACCTTATATTAATTCTCTATTCATATTAATTTAATAGTATTAAGTCATTGAAAATTATGGAAACCTTTAAACAGAACTTTACTTAAAAAAAAAAAAAAATATGTTTATAAAGTGAAAAATTGATGATGATACTAACTTTGCTGTACACACCACAACAGTTGGTTGTATAGATCTTGCAATAGAAGTGGTCCCAATACGTGGAAATATTGGGTGAACACGTCCACAATGGCGTACAGAGCGTGGTTGCAAGTAGTTGTCATCCATTCGGCCTTCTAGCACACAGTATTATATTAGCTTTTTTTTTATTTGTAGCATAGGTTTCACCATACAGAAAGCCTTCCTACCATCTCTATTCAATTTACAACTATATCTACATGGATGTAAACTATATTTAGTGTATTCAAATAACAAAGACAGGCTGATGTAATAAGACTGTTTAATGCCAATCATCCATTTTCTTGAAATATTCCTAATTCCTGCATTAATATCGGCAATAAAACAATCACAATTCTTTAATTACAACTATGCTGTTGAATTGACCATTCAATTAAAAATTTGACTGAACTAACATTCAGTTCTTTCCAAAATTAACCAATCGAAGTTGACATTCATTTGTTGTAAAGATTTTTCAGCGTTCCCGAGTATTATTCGACAATCACAACTTATCAGATCAGGACAACTGGGTCCAGGCTGGGAAGCTGCTTTCTCGTTTGGGACGCCTGGAGTATACAGATAGCTATGGAATTTTCAAGGGTAAAGTGCTTGTTGAGTGCAGCGAACAGATTATGGATGTACAAGTTTCTATACTTGGTGGTTGAAAGCCCAGATCAGAAAGAAACGTTTATCTTAAACAAGATCATTATGACAATTGTAGAATTACTTGGTTGGCCAAGAGTTGTTTAATAAGCACGAGCTGTCGATGTTTCTGTTAAAAGACAGTGTTGTAGATTTTGCCAGGAAGAAGAAAAAAATGGGAACTTATTTTGTTAGTGATGAAGGGCTTGTTTGGATAAGAGTTAGACTAATCAAACCACCAAAAGAAATATACCACCAATAAGCTAATAAGCTGAATGCAAGGGTCATTCTCCACATTTCTGCCTTAGCAAACAAACATGACTAAGTGAGAAGGAGTCACAATAAAAACATATGCAGCCGAATATAGCTTTTTGAGCAAAGCCACCGTTTAATTTGATCTAATTATTTGAACAAGACTTCAAAAAAAGAAGTGAACATGGTCAAACAGTTGTGGCAAATAAAGAATGTAATTGTCACTGACAAGTAGTGAACTAAAAAGAAATCAGTAAATATTTTGAAATATCAACCTTTTTAAGAAAGAATGTTCAGTGAAGAATAATCTTAATTTATTTAAATAATAATTTATTCACGACTCAGCTAATTTACGAACTAATAATAATTTATAAGCTGTGTTGACCTAATTTCCACCAAGAACGATTTTGGTCAGAAAACAGATAAAAAGACCAAGTCAATAACTTATGGCGTCACATACAAAAAAAAAAAATATTGTGTTATTCTCTATCGAGTTTCATACACAATCCATTTATTATCCAGTCGCTTAGCCTGCAGAATTAATATGCAAGATTCTCCTGCGAATGAATGGTAATATTTAGTCATCATTTTATGAAAATTTTAGAACATGTTAGATGGTAGGCCTCCTGAGGTTCTGGGATTAGAAAAAGCCACAGTATTTACCGCTTGTCGTAAGAGGCGACTAAAGGGACAGCTGTCCGCTGACCTATCACCCAATCCTTCCTTATGTCCATTCCCCTTTTCCCGTCCCTACCTGTTTCCTTTAATCCTTTTCATACTTTACTCCCCACTGCCTTGAGAGTTAGAGCACTGTTCAAAGGCTAAGGGAGTTAACCTCTACAGAAATCCTGGTCCTCCAGGTTGGGGGTTGTGCGAGGGGCTTACGACCCCTCCATGTAAAAAAATCTATTGTAACGGAACAGCCAATTACAGAAGAAAGCCGGACGGTCTTAAATAGTGGTTGCAGACAAAGGCGAGTTAAAGGTCTTAAATCGTGGAATTTTGGAACGTGGAATATTAGCAGTCTATTTGCGGTGGGTGAAAGTAGGCAGTTGGAACAGAAACTGAACAAATATAAGATGGATCTGGTAACACTTCAGGAAATAAGGTGGCGCTGTACAGAATAACCACAACTGCGGGATTATGTACTGATTAATAGAGGTCACAGGGAGAACATCCTGGGGACTGGATTTATAGTTAGTAACAGTATAAAACATGCAGTAATCAGATAAGAAGCAATAAGTGAACGGATTTGGCTCCTTAGATTGAGAGGAAGATTTTTCAATAATTCACTGGTAAGTGTTTACGCCCTAACTAAGGATAAAGATAAAGACGCATTTTATGAAAAGCTGGATAGTGTAATGGAGTCGGCTCCCGAGCATGACAAACTCATAATAGGCGATCTTACGCTGAGATTGGAAAGGAAGAATGTTATAGACCAGTCATTGGGACGCACAGTAAGCATGATAGCTGTAACGATAACTGGACAACGAGTGGTTGACTTTGCTACTGCGAAAGGGCTTAGAATTTGTAGCACTTTTCTGAGCATAAACAGATCCATAAAGAACCTTGGTTTTCCCTGGAATTACAAGGAACCAAATAGACTATGTCCTTGTTAGTGCACGGCATTTTTCAGATGTATTGGATGTCAGAAGTTGTAGAGGTGCTGACTGTAACACGGATCACTATCTTGTGAAGGTTAAAATTAGGCAGCGTTTAGCAATAAAAGCTCGCAAGAATGCAGAAAAGAGACAGCTCTATCAAGTGGCTAAGCTGGGGACAGAAGAGAAGAAGATGGAGTATGAAAGAAAAATTGGAGAGAAGTTGAGTGTGGATACAGGGGAGGAGCAGAGGGAGAAGCAAGGTAGCAGGCTCTAAAGTCAGGTATGAGTGAAGCAGCGGAGGAAGTTTTGGGAAGGAAGGTGAAGACGCAGAGAAATGACTGGTTTGACGTGGAAGCCCAGGAAGCAATAAAATCGCGAACTGACGCTAGAGCTAAATTGCTGTCACGAGTGACTCGAGAATCGGTAAGGAGTTATAAGGAGAAAATAAAAGCAGCAAAGAATATATGCAGAAGGAAAAAAGAGAAGTGGAGACCCAGAAGCTGGTGCAGATGCAAGCGGATTTGTTGGAGAAAAAGTTTAGGAAGTTCTTTAAGGTGATGAAGGAGATAAAAGGAGGATTTTAGCCTAGAATTGGTGCAGCTGAAAATAATCTCGGAGAATTATTATGTAACGAGCCAGAAATCCCAGAAAGATGGGCACAGTACTTCGAAGAAGTTTTAATGGAGAAAGGATTAGAAGAGGAGTTGGCGGTGAGAGATTCGAGGGACGAATGAGAGAGAAAGAGGTAGAATTGGAGTGCCTACCCTCAAGGGATGAATTTGAAATAATTCTAGAAGGCTTAAAAAAACATAAAGCTGCGAGGATTGATGGGATTAGTGCTGAAATGGTGAAAGCTGCTGGAACGTATAAAGACGTAATGTTCGAATTGATATCGGAGGTATGGTGTAAAGAAGAAATGCCTAAAGAGTGGAGTACGGCGTTGGTCTGCCCAGTATATAAGAAGGGAGGTGTCTAAAGTGTGATAACTACCGAGGAATTAGTATCAAATTTCGCTCTTAAGTGTCCCGTACAAAGTTTTGTCCACAATTATAAATAAAAGACTAATGGAGAAATCGGAAGCAGTTACCGGAGAATACCAATGTGGTTTTAGACGAGCAGGTCTACGATGGACCATATTTTCACTATTAGGTCAATTTTGAGAAATGTTATGAGCAGTATGTGGAGGTGCATAATCTCTTCATTGATTTTTAAATGGCATATGACCGAGTAAATCGAGAGAGTCTATTTAAATGTATGAGGGAACTTGGTTTTCCGGGGAAACTAATCAGAGTGGTGGCTATTGCCTGAGGGAAAGTTGTGGAAAAGCCAGGGTCCAAGCCAAAACTTATAGGGAATTTGAGATCAACTCGGGCCTCAGGCAAGGGGACCCGATGTCGCCAACGTAATTTAATATTGTTTTAGAGGCGATTATGAGAAGGCTATCCATCAGTCGGGACGGGAATTTGTACACTAGGATGGTACAAGTGTTAGCCTATGGATGACGTGGCTATATTGGCGAGATCTCAAGCAGAGCTAAAGGCGACATTCTTGGAAATGGAGACAGCGGCCAAAGAATTTGGATTGGAAGTTAACTGCCAGAAAACCAAATATATGTAGAAAGAGAAGGATATTTCGGAACCTAGGGGTGGGGGAATATACCTTTGAAGGAGTTAAAGATTTTAAATATTCGGGAGCAATGTTAACCTCAAAAAACGAGGTAACAGAAGATATTTCTGATCGAATGGCTGTTGGAAATAGATGCCTTTGGCTATTCAAGCGGTGTTTAGAAGTAAAAATGTATCAAGAGCAGCGAAAATAAGACTTTATAAGACAGTGCTGAGGCCGGTTGTCGCCTATGGCTCAGAAACGTGGGTTTTGACAAGAGCAGTTGAGCAAAGGTTACGTAGGTGGGAGAGAAAAATATTAAGGAGAATATTTGGACTTGTGAGGACAGAGTTCAGGACCAGGACGAACCAAGAAGTGGCTGAACTGTTTGGGGCGTCTGATATTGTCTCTTGCATAAAGCTGGTAGACTGCGATGGTTGGGACACATACACCGGATGGAGGATATAAGGGTTCCAAAGAAAGGGTCTGCCTGGGAGAAGGCCCCGAGGCAGACTAAGGCTGACATGGCTGAGGGACGTGGAGAACGACTTGGAGGCGGTCGGCCTGCGTAGTTGGAGAACGGTGGCGAGGGACCGTGAAAGATGGAAAAATATAGTGGCTGAGGCTCTGGCCCTTCACGGGCTGTGATGGCCAGAGAGTAAGTAGATGGTAGTGAATGATGGAAATGAAAGGATATGTTAATAGAATCTCTATTTCTGTTTAATTATTCTGTTGATAATGTTACGAAAATAAAATATGACAAAGATGTATGGAAAATTAATGCTTACAATTAGGGTGATTAAAATTGCATACTTATAGTATGTACAAACTAAAAAAAAAAAAAAAATAATAATGAAAACAGGAGGAAGTGTACTTACAACATGAGAAGGAACACTCTCTGCAGTGATAGGAACACTCTGTGCAGTGGAAGGAACACTCTGTGCAGTGAAAGGAACACTCTCTGCAGTGAAAGATACTCTCTCTGCAGTGAAAGGGTGCGCCTCTTCAGTAGAGAGTAACACCCATTTTAATTCCTTTATTTCACTACCGTCTACACGACTCCAACAACACATTGGCATTGCCTAAGGGGTATTTCGTTGCTATTTAAAGGGTTTTATATAACTCTTACATACAGATTAAGATACGCTCATTACAACTTTCTAAAAATTACAGTTATGCTATCGTCATTCGCAACAAAACATTTTCAAGAAAGCAAGGATCTTGACATCCCTGCTGGTACCCCAGCGATGCATAACCACACAGGCAACCTCTAGCTAATTACTACATACACTCTCTTTCATCTAAGTTCTTCTATAATTTAAAAGATGTCAAGAACACAAACTATAATACATCTTATAGGATGCTATAGAATTTCGGTTTCCTCTCTCTTGACATCTACCACTATACTCTATTTCTGTACGGTTAATATATGTAATCTCATTGAATATGAAAGCAAAATCTTTATAACAGATTTCTTCAAGTAATTTACTGCCTGAATTTGAAATATAAATAGTTAAATATGTAAATATTTTCAAAAAAAGCATAACATAATTGGAATTGGCATCAATGTGCTCTTCAACTGTCTTCAAAATGTAAGTTCACTTCCTCTTTCAAATATTACGGTAAATATTTGAACTGCAAATATGTTTGTGCAGAGGATTATATGAAAAATGAAGCATGCAAGCTGTAGACGGAAGAACAATGTGCCAAGAAAAGAACTGTGTAAAGTCGTTAAAATTAGTTAAATAAACTACTCAGATTTAAGATGACTATATGTATAGGCCAAATTCGGCCAAAATAAAATTAAAATGAAATTTCAACAAGTTTTCATCATTTTATTAACTATGAAATAATTCGATAATTTATTAGCTAAAAAATATTTGGGAAGTGAGCGGTGTGTATTACAGTGCATTGATCTTGTGATGCGTAATGTAACATCTTGTTTATTTATAACTGTGACAGACAATAAAATTAAAGAAACGTTGACGAAATTTCATTATAATTTATTTAGTCGAATCTTTATAAACATCTATTTTTCAACAGCCAACGACAAATTGAAACCTAAGCCATTTAAATGTTTACGGTTAATGTAAAAGAATCACAGGTATTCTGGTAGATATTAAGACTTTTAGAAGTCACAGTTTATAAACGTGATTTTTGTATTCCCTCTGGATTTTTACTGTGTTTATGAATATAAAGCAAATCAATCCAATGCTCGACGATAAATTTCTATAACAAGCATTATAATAAGACTACGTTTCCTTAGTATCTGATGGAGAGTGAGAAAAAGGAATAGACGAACAAAATTTGAGAACTGAACGAACATATGAAAGTACAAACCATGAACTGAACAAGAAAGCTGGACAACAAATCTGTGTAGAATGAATAATAAAATACAGTTCATGCAAATAACAAGCAATTATTCATGCTAAGGTGAATAATCATGCAGAACAATCAGAAATTTATAGCAATTTAATTTTTAGATAGAGCTTTATTATTTAGTACGTTTTAAGAAGATGTAAAAGGTAGTTTCTTTTCGCTGATGTTGATTTTAGACAACTTTGATCGAGATTCATTAAAAATATGTAGTTGTTTCCGTTTTATACTTAAAGTTGAATTCAAAATAAAAACAAGTATCACATGGCCCTCGGAAACTGGTTAGCCAAATTAGATCTAAGTTTGATGTGAATGGATCTACGTTAACTCTCTAGTTTGACATGTATACTCACGATATTTACCAAGTATGTAATTACATGGATTACTATGGATCCCTCCAATTGTGAAATTCCGGGAAATGAAAAAGCTGATCAGTTAGCGAAAAAGGGAGCACAAAAGGCACAGCCAATTCCCCCCCTTACCTTTCATACTGCAAAAGGAACAGTCAGTAAGAAAAGAACTGTGCAGTGGAAGGAACACTCTGGGCAGTGAAAGGAACACTCTCTGCAATGAAAGGAACACTCTCTGCAATGAAAGATACTCTCTCTGCAGTAGGGAACAGTATGAAAGCGCAGAAAGAGTGTATAGGCTGCTGACACAAACTGAGACAAGCTTCTTCAGTCCTGGTGGATAAAGGAAACCGTACCACCCACTTTACCAATAAGAGATGCAATAGCATGTTTCAGAGCTCTGACTGGACATGACTACCTCAACTTCCATCTCTATCGGATAGGAGTTAGGGGAACCCCAACTTGTACTATTCTGTATGGCCAAGCTCCAATGATTTTTGAGCATCTTGACACATGTTCTCAGCAAGAGAACATAAGATCTTCCTTTACTCCTAACTGCGACAAATGGACGAAGATGTCAAGGATATATTGGGCTGCTAGAGGTCGAATGGCAGCTTTGCCTTAAAAGACCAGGCGTAGGGGGGGGGGATTATTATATTATATGTAATTGTGGAATTCCAATTAAATATAATTTCACGTTAATTCCAAATCTGGAACTTTTTATGTTTAGTTGTCCTTAAATGTTTTATAGGTGATGGAATTGTTACTTATATGAAATGTCAATTTATTGGGAAAAGCAACACCCAAGATGCTAGCTCTCCCACAATCATTTGAAATTATTTCTCCGTAAGAAAAGTTTCAAATAAAAATAATAAGCTTTCGATTAATTAATATTAGTTAACAAATTGAAGAAAAATTGTGGGGGCATTTTCGAAGAAATCGTAAACACTCTAAAAACATCATTTTTCCCCACTAGGGCGACGTCAGAACATCTAGTTTCGGAGAAGAATACAATCCTTCGTCATTCAATAATAAGACAAAGCAACAATTATTGATTGTGACTTCCAACTAAGCCCAAGTTTCATTGTTAACACCTTAAGAACTAAGCGGCTGGGGGCAGGATACGGTACGGCAGCAGAGAAATATGAATAAGTGGGTGGCTTCGCACATTACTCGATAATATCTGAGATTTTTTTGTGATTGTAATCGGTATTCCTCTTAAGTCAGTATCTGCTTTATCTAGTTCAGCATTAGTATGTAGACATTGATCTCCATTTCTAAAGTTTATGTTGTACATTATGCTGCTGGAAGGTGGAAAATTATATTGTTTAAGTGCACTTCTAATTTCTTGATCTACTACATATAATCTCCCTGATGCAATCAGTCTGTGTAGTATATACATATATATATTTTTTTGTTTTATTGAAAAAGGCATATTGGGTGGACTATCCCTGGGCTCTCGCGCATATCCGCCCGTGTAGAATCCCCTAACCGAATTGTGCCCCTACTCTGAGCGTGACGCCCCAAAACAGTAGAAATGAACTTAACAACTAAGCTAATCCTAACCTACCGGTTTTCACAAATATGTAGTATGTGAAAAGTGGAAGACTCAAACTTGAACCGGCCTCTAAACATGGAAGAAATTCTGAAGCAGATTAAAATTAAAGCAAAGGAAGCGCTATAATGTCGGATAGAATCTCAGATAAAATACGAATATTTCTGCTAGAGCTTACTATAAAAACTGAATGGCAGTAAAAACTGACTGTCTTATCGGCACTTGTTCCAAAAAAAAAATGTTCAGATGGAAAAAAAAATTCTCCTATTTTACTTGATTTAGCGACGAAAACACTAACAAATAGATCCAGAAGCGTCCAATGCGAGAAAAATGAGAGAAATGAGAGTCCTAATATGAGAGAAATGGCTCTAATGATATCGCCCTTGGATTTGTTTTGTTTAGATTCACTTATCATCATTATCAAGTGATATCTGTCAATGTGTAGCTGTTGTGTAGTTATATATTGAGAAACAGATAAATTATTTTTTAAAAAGAAGAATGTAAAATAAAATTTAAATAACAAAATGAAGAAAGAAACCGTTAAGAAGGTGGACAAATACATACCGTTAGCCCCATAGCTCCCGGGTGCAATGTTTCCTGCTGTGGTTGGCTACTCTCATTTGCCGATGACTGTAAGATAACCAAAAATAAAATAGAAAATAAAAACTAACAAAAATAAATTAAAAAAAAAACTAGACATTGTAAAATAATAACAAAAATTAAAAAAAATGCAAAAAATAAAAAAGACAACGAAATGGGCATTCCACCATAAATATATGCAAGACAACATTTTCACTATTTAATGTGTTCCTTATATTCAAAAACAAAATAATTCTATCAATTTCATAATGATTCTACTACATGCAAGTTGGCAATTAAAAGAAAAGTTATAAGTAACTAACTACTAATATTGCAACGTAAATACACTAAATTGTATACAAAAATGTATCCTCACTTGTCCAATAAAAACGTACGTGATATGTGAAGTGCGAATATTCGTGTGATGATGACGAATACACACATTTTGTAAACAAGTAAATTGTGGCAGAATTTTTTTAAATTTTTTCGTTTCCCGAATTATGAAAAAAATAAAGTCTAAGATTTCCTTCACTTATGTTAAAAATGACTTGATAATAAAACTGACTTGACAATATACATATAGAAAGTGAAATAATACTCACGTCTGTATGCAGTTCAGGGTGTTTCATATTGTCAAAGATTCTGAACAACACTTGGAATAGATCACACCACCAGTGAGGTCGAAACGCATGTCCATGTGTTTTCACAATATCAAACAGAACGGTCAATGCACGCGTTCGAACATCCAGTTTGCATCTGTGTCAAGTACAGAAACAATTACGTAAAAATGAAACAAAGTTCAAAATTAATCAAAGGATAAGGGAATAATGTAGTCTTTTTTTTTTAATGACGTAATTAGGTGCATAAAAATAAAGACATCTTTTTAAGTTTTGTTGTTTACCCCTGTTATAGCAATTTAAAAACTCCTTAGGTAAGGAAAACTGCGGTGAAATACTCGCCACAATTTTCTATAAATTCTAATTAACTTGGAAAATTGGAATTTCCATTGAAAATTTTCTTCAAACTAGTATTTTTTATGCGCAAGAAGTGCACATTGCTTAAAAAAAAAATGTTAAATCGTTTCGAGAAAAATATGAAAACTCAAAACAAAAGTTGAAAGATCATACCGAAATTCTTTTGTTGACCTCCTGATGACAATCCCCGGCCACAATTTGATTACCGGGCCGATCAATAATCTTTACCCTTGATATATTAACTTCAGAGAAAAATGAATTTATTAAAATTTCAATTCAAATTCGGTTTTAAGCGGATATTACTGTATTGTGCTTGTACTTTCTCATACTCCTAGTAAGAGAAAGTGTTGCAATCGTGCCAGATTTTCGATATTGAGTTTTCACCAGAACTACATAATTTGGGGTCGCCTGAATACGAAAAAATGTTTCTAGCGAATGGTCTTGTATGTGTGTATGTTTTAAGAGAAGATCTCAAAAGTGAAAAATTGTAGAAAGTTCAAACTTTGTATTCCACTTAGGCACTACTATCACATCCGACACAAAGATTTTGAGCAAAATCCTTCAAATCAACCGAAAGTGTGACTTTATTGAACGTTTTTCTTTAATTTTCGTGATTTTCTCGACAAAGGCTCCGATTTTCTTTTAACGTCATGTACTATCTACACACATAAATACCTATCACTTTTATTTGAAAATTGATATTTTGGGGTTCTGGGAGAATAGTGGGTTTTGTTTACCTCTGAAATACTACTCCAGTATTATTTATATGGTTTTACCACCTAAATAATATTAATACACATTAAAAGTACTGAAAAATCCTAAATTTGAAGAAAATCGATTTACCGGAAATGCCATTTTACAGAATAGGTTTCTAGTTTTTCGGAATTATGTCGAAAACTCTTTAATGATGTTATAACGATTTCCTTTATAGCTGGAAGGTTTGCTGCATAGACGGAAACGTATTAATTTTATTTGAAACATTATTCTGAAAAAATTGATTTAGATGGTTCTGAAGGAATCTGAAACGTTAAAAATTCAAATGTGTTTATTCATTATTGGCTCTGAACATGGAAGTATTCACTACCTGCCTCTATTAGTAGGCTGACACTTGTCCCCCCACTACCTGCCTACTTATGTAAGGACATGAGTAAAATTTGAATGTTTTTTTGCACTAGCCTTGACGCCATACTCTTAGTTGTACATAGGTTGTGTAAGGAATGAGCTAGGAGGGGGACACAATAAACGGCTCTAATAAAATACATATATATTAAAGGAAACAACTCCGTTTACATAAATAAAAGAAATTCGCAACTTAATACAAAAAACAGATTTACTTATACAGATTATTTATGTGATAAACTAAAGAGAGTCTCTCTCCGACACTTTCAATTAAAAGAGGACGTACAGTACGGCTCTGCCAGTCTAGAGATGGTGCAACACTCTAGTTCAACAACTATCACAGCCAGCGACATAGGCCCTACTGCCAGCTCCATATACCATACCACCAGCCGAGCTGGCCATTCCCACTCCATCCACTTACATTTGCAAACTATTTTATCTTGTTTAAATTTTACTCTTAAAAACTAAAGAGTCACTTTTGTAACGGAGTGCTAGTTCCACTCTCACATACACCCACAAACAAAAAAAAGACACATGCACTTCAAAAAACATTCACATAGATAGGAGTAGAGTACTTGATATTCCTCTATTCCTTTTGTACTTAAACCTAAAATAACAGCTTAACCTAACCTAAACCAATAAATACTTTCATACTAATGAATACATTCAAAACTAATTAAGTCTAATCTAATTAATCTTCCATCTTCACAAAACATACTTTAGATTCACACAATACATTCTCACTCACAGCTAGAATAGAGTACTCGATATTCCTCTACTCCTTAAATTTGAAATTTAAAGAAAATGTCTTTTGCATATAACTGAATTAAGAGTAAGAGAAAGTCATGTGAGTGTTTCACACAGGATTTTTTTTCTTTGAATAGTGTCTTCATGAATGACAGAAAGAGTAGTTAACAATGGCAATTTTATCCGTTGGTATTTTGATGGTGCTAAACGAACCTTTTTTACACCAGGATAAATCTGTAACAATTAGCACATGATGGAGTAAAATGTTGACTACAAAGAATAAGCGGTGCTGTTATTTTGTAAATTAATAATATCTGAAATTGTGTCCTCCATAGTCTGTTATTCTTCTTCCTGATGGGTTTAGATTCGGTTTAGCTAAAGTTTGTAGAAATATTGACATTCACCGACGCGAAGAAAACTTTTATCTTTGAAAGTCAACATATTCTTAAAAAAAACAACTCTGATGGAAGAACATCCTAGACAAAGAAAGTTAGCATCTGAGTTATTATCCAGCACCGCGGATCCAACCATCTGTTCAACAAGATCTAATAAAAAACCCAAAACTCTGGAGATATAATGCCAAATGGTATTATTACCTGGATACAATGCAAGATAGTTCGAACAGCAATGGGAACCATCCTCTAACCCATGGTCCGTCTTCACTATCTTCCCAATGCTCGCTAACAACCTAAACAAAATAACCATAAAAACAAATTTTAAAACTGAGGTGTTATTTTTTTGTATCAGGGGCCTTTATTCAACATGTTGTAGAAGTGCGAAGTTAACTATTGCAACATTTTGCTGTTATTTGTTTAGAGTTCCCCCTAATGTCTCAAATGACTACTAAATATGGGAATCTTTGACCTTTTAAACATTGCACAATAGTGTGGTTCCTTTCCAACCTCTTTCAAATGTTTCAACTTTGGCATCCTTATGCATGCTTAAAAATAACATTTTTCAGTCAACTTATACAAACTTTTTTAAAAATCAAATTAGCCTTTTTTCAGGCAATTAAACCTTTTTTAATCCAATTTAAACTTCATCCAAATTAAACATTTTTTCAGATCTGCCTGGGAAATAAAACCAACGGAGATCGGAGGCCTGCATCGGCCTGAGTAAGAACAAACTCCGCGATCTTACGGGTTTCCTCACGGGGCACTGTCTACTCAGACGACACCTGACGAAGCTGGGTTTGGAAAGTGACAGCACATGCGAATTCTGTGGGGAGTTGGAGGGAACTCCATTACATCTCCTAACAGACTGCGACACTGCCACTCAGAGAAGATTTAAGAAACTGGGTAGTTACCAGGTCAGGAGAGGAATACACCTTCCCTAGAGCACGGTCAAGTTATTAGGATTCCTTACGGATCTTAACCTGATGGAGATTGTGTAAAAAGGATGTTCGTCTGGAACATCTGCTTGGGTGCTGTGGGCAACCAACCGAACCCAGTGAGCATAGCTCAATAGACCGTAAAGTCGCAGTGCATGGGCCCCCTCAAACAAAAAAAAATTCTGAACAACTGATTGGGTTCGAATTTTTCCTTTGCCATCAAAGTTGTGCAGAGAAGTTGACATCCACTTTTAGTTTCTCTCAAACATTGTACAACAATCTATCGGTATAGTTTGTAAGAAAACATTAAAAATAGACGTCATAAACTTGATTATGACATTTCTTCACTTGACAGCTTAAACTCGAAATATATTGCTAAAATTAAACTAAATACATTGATTACTATTCATTTTTCTAAACTTAATTAAATGTGTGTTGTTACCCAAAAACAAGCACAACCAAACGGGCTCGCGTCGCACTGCAAAATACATGTTTGTTTTCTAACATATTTCATATTCAATTTCCAACTGAACGTCAGATGTTTCAAATAATCTAGTTTTGAATTTGATCTGTGATTGGTTAATGTAGTCCGTCCGTGAAAAAAAAGGCATGTATATATAGTCCGACATGTCCAATGAGTGTTATTTAATTAGTTAAATGCTGCAAAAAGGTTATGAACGTTAATTTAATTTGTAAAAAAGATAAACAAAAGACCGTTTCAACAAAAATCAAATGCAAATTTAACTGAATTAATCAGTGATCTTGGATGCGTCAATCATAAATCAATTGGTATAAATTATAGATATATATGTAATTAACAGAAGGTGAATAAAACTTTTATTAATCTACAAAACAAAATACTAATTGAACTGACATGTGGTTTATCATGAACACAATCAGCACAGGATCTGATCAATCTAATCGCTTCCATACTTGTATCTGGAAAACTGGCATTGCAAGCAAATTCTGACAGACATTTGACAGCATCTTGAAATGAGTCTAACATTACACTGAAATGTTCATTGTACAGATGTTCTGCAAATAAATCATAATAAATGATAAGTTGCTAGAAGGGCGGCACATATCAAAACTGTCTAATAAAAATATACATACTGATTATGTGGGCCGTGGTATGGAAGGCCATTTCTACAATAGACTGTTCTTGATCACACGCGGCCAAATGGAACACACTGAAGATGTTCTTCCAGCCTGATTTAATATTATGCGCCTGCGAGTTGACCATCTGCGCTATACATCGCACAACCATGTCTCGTATAGTTGGGTTCCTATTTTAAAACAATAAATTCTTGTGAAAATTTACAAATAAAAAAGTAAATTAAAACAATTGAACTATAAATAAGAAACTTACGTATTTTTCTTCATGATATGTTCAAATGGACGGAGGAAATCTTTTTGAAATCTGAAATTTGGAAATTCTCCTTTTTCTATAAATTTCATTGAAAGTTGCCGTAACGAATCTATTGCAAATATAGCAATATCTTCATTAGAATTACAGCCAACAGTGTTGAACAATTCTCCAAGTACCTAAACAAAATATATATAGATATACCAAGGTTACAATCTCATGCAATAAATTTAAAATGGTCAAATAGTACATTAGGTTCAATAACAAATTCTATCTTGCCACAAAACAAAATAGACAGCACCTATTTAGACGATGTCATTGTTACATCCAGATATCAAAGGACGATTTGTTAAGGAAGCGTATAAAACCTCACCAAAACAATATCTGTAAAAACACCCATTTATTATTCAGTCTTATTTCAGAAAAACTGTTGCTAAAACCCTGCTCTGAATGCGGCAATTGTACAGCTATTCATCAAAACATCCTGTTCAGGGGCCAACGATATTTCATGGATCTGAAAATCAGTTGATGACGAAAAAGAAAATGTAACGTACTTCATTTTTCAAGTGAAGAAACTTTCTGACACTAGAGTGTACTGTAAAAAATGGAAAAATGGATATTCCTCTTACAGTTGAGTAGCGACAACATTAAGAACCTCAGTGTTCTTAAGCTACATTTGGTTTATCTGTTAGCAGGGCGGAATTAAGGCTCACTAATACATCAAGCTGCCAATGTTTCACCAGTTGAACGCTTGAGCAAACTAACATTAATAAAACTTGCTAATATATAAATAAAATCGAATTTGTCTAAATAAATTATGAATTGTAGTTGTCAATTTAACGTTAATTTTTATTCATTCAAAATAATGTTATCATTGTAAAATTTTTGAAGACCTTTCACCTTTCGCATCTAGAAGTCAAATGAGCAATCAAATATTAACACAATCTACTTACTTGCCAGATTCTGGACCACTGCAAACGAATTCTACCCATATTATAATAAGAAATTTCAACTAATTTCTGTAATGAAAACATTCTAGGCCCAGATGAATGCGACAATTCTTCTGAGCACACCTGTACAAATACAGATTAACTGATAAAGAACATCCAGATTTTAATGGAGTAATAGCTACATAATAATAGTAATAATAAACAAATTAATCACCTGACATAGCGCTTTAACAAAATCTACAATAGCATCTCCGTCTAGCCTCATTGAGCCGGTAAATATTCTATCTACAGCCACTACAACACTCTGCGAACTTGTTTCACCGATTGATTCTTTAACGCTAGCTAAAAAGAAAACCATACATCAAAACTAGATAAATAATAAAAATGTGATGTGGAACTGTTACGTTTTTCACGTTATTTTAAGGATTTGTTGTCACCAAAAAATGTAACAGTATGTTTTGTTGAAAATATTACAGATAAGTGGGGGTCCATCTTTTCGTGATAGTAAATTAACAAATTATTACTAGGTTGTGTTAAATTTCCCTCGTTTAATTAATACTCAGATGATTAAATTCCCTTCAGCCCTGTTTTGTCAGGAAACTACAAATTAAGAGGAATTCGTCAAGCTTCCTGACAACACTATTAGGACAACTGCACTAGAAGAGGGAAGACAAGTGACTTACATAGCGTTGGTTGGCCATCTTTATCTTGTTTAACTTGTTCTCACTAAACTGTGAAAGAGAGATTTTAATTAACCAATTGTTTTGTATAAGTTGTTTAGTGGCCAAATTTTAATTAGAAGATGGATTATAAAATCCAGGTTGAACTTTGACTGAACGTACAAATTGGATTAATCTAAAGTAAGCAGTTTGCAATACCTCTAACCTGGTTTCATCTGGCGAATAAGTGAATTATAATTTCATTTTAATTCTTTTCAAAGTTTTCTATGAAGTTAATTATTAATTGACCCTCTCATCTCTGGTTATCAATCGTATATAAGAATACCTGCTTTAGCCTATTTTAACAGAACCTACCAAAGAACATCTGTTTTAAAACATCGTTGCTTTCTTATAGGGTTGTAACTACTTTCGTTACATGTAGTGTCGTTTTGGGACAGGTTATAGATTTTAATTATCTTTTACCAGTTATTCAAGTGTATCTTTTTTCCAGTGATACAACAAGCTACTTTGCTCACCCCAGCCAATTCCCAGAAAAATCTGGGTAATTCTATAATCGATAGCTGGCCGTAAAACCCGTTTAAAAAAATATACTCGAGTTTACTTTTGTACTGGGTAATTAGAATATCGATAACGGAAGAAGCTTCCCTTGTTCACTTTTTTATGAACGTCTGTAAAAACTGTATACTAAATTATTCGACTACTACAGCAGAATTGTCGACGTCTTTTTTTTTAGACACATATTGCCTTTACCGATTAGACAATGGAGACTAGATAATAGAATAATTGCCTAAGATACCACTAGTCATAAGGCTTGTAGGTTCAATTTCAATAATGTATATCTGAATACTTAACATAGTTACTTGTAAAATTTAAAAAAAAAAATAATCACTTACGATCAAGGGAAGTGAGATTAAGTTTCAAGGCCAATGTATCAGCAGTTTTGTTATTAGCAAAATATTGCGGTCTGATAGAAGTGCCGACCATCTGAGCCAGCTCTAGCTGTGATATACATTTCACAATGTCCAACCAGGAACTGCCTAAATAATTTCCTAAAAACCAAACACAATTGTTTATGTATCTCTATATGTAATCACACTGAATTTCTAAAAATCAAAAAACAAAACCATCTAATATTTACCATCAGTATGTGCCACCATTATTAAAGTTTTTATCGTATTAATGTTTTTGGCCTTCATTTCTGTGATCGGGGAATTTGCAGTTAACAGGGTAAATCTGGCCAAAGCTTGTACATATGCATCTCTTTCAAGCTGTTGATTGAAAACAAAACAAAAAATATTCATTTCTATTAAAATTTCGACGCATTTTATTTGAAATAAAGTATGATATCATGGAAGGTTTGGTGTTTAGGAATCAATATGATTTCATTATAAGCACAGTCATAAAACTAAAAAACTAATATTTAGTTACCAATATTTTAGCATTTAAAAAGAAGGGTGAATTAAGTATAAGAACTATGAGCAAATTTTCACAGATGGTTCCAAAACAATGAGTGATATGGGATCTATCTGGGTAATAACTGGAATGGCTCATGGCTGCACACTGAATAGCAGTTCTAATTTATACGGCAGAGCTATTCGTCATTTAGAAAGCAGTGAACATGTGGTATCACATCCGGCAGAAATTTCGTAATCTGTTCACATTCTAGAAACTCGCTGGATGCAATATGTAAGGCGGCTAAAGATGCTGCCTCAGTGTATGATAAATATGACGTTCTACTGTCAAATGATTGGAGGAATTTTTCGAGAAATGTGGTATTATATCAATGGAAGCAAGATTGGGAATCACTTCCATTAACAAATAAGTTAAGAAATATTAAGTCAGAAACCAAGAAACGGATGATAACATGTCAAGGGTCCCATTGCGAAGAAGTTATACTGGCAAGATTTTGTACAACCAGCTTGCCTACTACGGCGGTCAAGACTGTGCAGCTGAGATAGATCGCCTCATGTATGACAGGGATGATGCATCATACAACAATCTCATCAATACAACAAGTCTGAGATCGCTGCCCGCTGCGATAGATCGCATCGTGTGTGTCAAAGCCTTAAGAATTCGCCACACGATGTTAACTCATAGACGTATCTTTAGAGGTGAGCCACCACCGATATGTGGCACTTGCAATGCAGCATTAACCGTCAAGCATTTTCTTTTAGACTGTCCGAAATATAGCTCAGCCAGGAAAAATATAAATATTCCCAATAAATGGGAAAGAAATACTGGGCGATAATGGCAGTATAAGGAAAACATTGCAATACCTTAAGGATATAAATTGATTTGATTTAATAGACACTATACTAGGGTAGGTAGGCAGAATTAGGTTTTTAAGTAAACAGCAGGATCGAAGTTATACTGAAGTTACTTAATATCAGTAAGGCAAATGACCTTAGATGTTTTGCACCATAAAAAAAAATAAAAGTAATCAAGTTTGTTTAAAAAACATATTCTAAATAAAAGCTTAGGAAAACAAAGAAGAATTATCCAAAAAAATCTTATTATTTAAGAAAATACATATAAAGGCCATTTTTTAAAGATAAATCGATCTTGTTCGAATCTTTGCTTTCAAGACTTTAGAAATTCATCTGCAGTCAGATTCGTAATTATTGTTTGACAATAAAGCGGTAGTTCAACAACGCACCTGAACGAGAGTATATGAATTTTTACTATCGCGTTAAATATTACATTTTTTCTGCAAAAAAGGAAAAGCATTATTAAGAAATTAAACATATGAATCGGAGATATAATCCGTGATAGTATCTCTTGTTTTGGTCATTGACCGGGCATTCGCCCATCATCAGGTTGTTTTTGTCAAAACAATGCGATAACATAGACTTGCACAGAGCCAATGCAGTTAATACACTCCCTGTGAATCAACCAAAACAAACTTATGAATGTTTTCTACTTCGCGAAAGTGAAGAAAATTTGCGATTATAGAACATTTACATATGAACTATAAAATTTTAGATGATATTTGATATTATAATATGTTGGTTGAAATTTAATTGATTTCATGAAAATATTAAGATTAATTTAATTTAAAAACATAATTTACTTTAATATTATTAATATATCCAAGATATTTTCCGTGATAGCCAGCTTCATTTTGTGGTCATTAACGGTTTCGGGCGTACGACCATCATCAGGTTGTCTTGATAAAACAGTGCGATAACACATTTGCACAGAGCAAAATCAATTTATGCACTCAATTATGTTTAATCAAGACAACCTGATGATGGGAGAACGCCCGAAACCGGTCGATGACCACAAAATAAAGCAGGCTATCATGGCTAATATCTCTGATGCTTTCCAGCTCTACAGCTCCAATGACCACAAAATAAAGCAGGCTATCAGGGCTAATATCTCTGATGCTTTCCAGCTCTACAGCTCCAATGACCACAAAATAAAGCAGGCTATCATGGCTAATATCTCTGATGCTTTCCAGCTCTACAGCTCCAATCACAACAATTATAATATTTATCATATTTAAAATTTCAAACTTGCTCATCGAAAGAAGCAAAGAAAATCTGCAATAAGAGAGTTTTTCATAATCTCTAGAGTCTGGATACTTATTTACTTATCGGAGATTAAGAATTCTGCTACTTTAATCATAATAAAAAAGAGTAAACTCATAATTGCAGAAAAGATTTTTTTCTGGCCACATAGTAAGGAATGCCCATCTCTTTATCAAAATATTGCTATTTCTTTTTCACAACTTTTTTTCAAAGATTCTTTTAGATTACAGTTCTTAATTATAATAACAATTCTGATGAAAAATATAAATATAAATTGTTGTCGGGATCTGCATTTTATGTATCGTACTATACATTTTTTGCAAGTGAAACTTTAATGCTACCCTTATTAAAATGCTGTAAAAAAACTTTACAACAGCAAGGATTATTTTCTCCCAAACAAAAAATATAAAAAAAAAAATCACTAACACAAATAAGCAAAATTAAATTAAAAAAGTTATTTCTTGAGGAATTTACCGTCATATGAAAGATTGCTGCAATTCTGATGGCACATCTAATACCTTCAAGGCAAAGTGCCGCAATCTCTGCATCATCGCAGTCTTGTAATCCAACACTGAAAGCTGCCAGGAATGGTGTCCAAGATAGCTGTATTTTGTTTGTTTCAAGTTAAATGTTGTATTAATATTCACAGTAATAATAAAGTGTTATCTATATTTTTGTTAAATGTAATTATGAATCAGTAATGTTTATACCTTAAACATAGGTTTCACATGCTCAAGATGTTTGGCAGAAGTAAAAGGAGCCTGGACATGACTCACGGATTCCATCAGATTTTTAGCAGCAGTAGATATTGCTTCCATTTCCATATTCCATAAAAGTTTACGCTTCTTCTCATTAGCGATAACTATAACGTTATAATAATAATTATTATTAACTATGATTTTCTCCGTCGTAGCATGCATCACTTTTTTGGTTCTGACATTTTCGGCTTCTTATAAATGATCAGAATAGGGCTATCAATCAATTCAAATTAATGTTTCTATCATGCTAATCATGTTTGATTATATATGGGAGTTTATATGGTATTAAAGAAGTAAGTGTATTATAACGAAAAAGAATGAATACAAATTATCCTTCAAAATTAAATATTAGTACATAATAAATAATGCCTAGTGAAAAGCAATTAAAAATGGAATCTTTCGGCAAAGGTATTATACGGTGTAAATTACTATGTGTGGTCATGGTATTTTTAATGCGAGGGGCGTTAGCAAATATGAAGAATATGCTATGTATAATATATAACAATATATAAAGTCGAATGAAGAGTGTATATATATATATATATATATATAAGTTATATGAGCAATAATTAATTACTCAGCAAGAAATAAAGGAACGCAAGCATCAGCGTATCCTAACAATATATAAGGAGACCACTGCCAGACACGAGCAGTTCCTCTTTTACATCGCCACGGTTTGTACCAGTTCTACGAGTTATTCAAGTGGTATAGTTAAAGTGTGAATCCAGTTAGTGAATATAATTTGGGTAAACCTTTATTTTGCATCTTTTGAATATAATAGTAATAATTTAACATTTGAATGTAATATTAACTTAATATTGGAATAAGTGAATATCGTAATAGTTTAATAATTGAATGTCATATAATTTAACCTTTAAATATTATTTAACATTTGAATTTAATGAGTTAATATTTAGATATAATAATAATAATTTAATATCGAATATAATAATAATTTAATAATTGAACAATATAATAATTTTAATATTTGAATTTATTTGTTATTTAACACTCGTCCAATTATTAATCAATTTGTAATCTTCAACTAAATTGTAATTGAAATTAAATAAATAAAAATATATCTTTTTAAAAAAGCAACCAATATTAAACAGATATAGAACTGGCGCAGTCGATAGCGGACAGTGTTCTAAGTGTTAACTTCAAGAAATAGAATGAGAACCATCATTACGCTGTAAGTAGAAAAATTAATATTAACCATTACTACAAACTTATTTAAATAAACATTAAAACACAATACTATCTCCTAGAGTATCATTTGACTACCTAAATTACAAAAATGACTAGACAAGAACTGAAAAGAGAATATTTAGACATGATACCGGAATTCCACGGGGAACCGGAACTGTTAGCAAGATTTTTAGAATGACAAAATGAACGACAAAAATCGTTGTCGTTTTTAGAATGATTTTTGAATAACGACAAAATTAGTAGTTAGATTCGGGAGCGCGGATCCTAACGATTTCCAAAACGAATATTTAACATCATCCATACTCGCAAAAATAAAAGGCCCAACCGCCCTCATAGTACACAACTCTGAATACTCCACTTTTGATCAATTAAAACAAGTGTTAATAAATACCTACTCAGACAAACGAGACGGATACACATAAAACGCAGAACTAGTTAATATTAAACAAGGATCAGATACCCCATTAGAATTTTATCAAAAGATACAATCAATTTTAAATTTAATGTTAAGTTATTTCAAAAATAAGAAGCCTGCCGCAGAGGCAAGAATCCTGAGCGAATATGCCAGAGGACTCGCCCTCCTACTTTATTACGTGGACTACATGAACCAATAGGATCAATCCTAAAAGCCAAAAATCCACAGGACCTAAACACGGCATTATCCATGCTCACAAACGACTTTCAATACAAACACACGACACAATTCTTACAAAAACCCACAAGACCACCAAACCAAGTAATTACAAAACAACACAAAAGTTACCAAACACAACACTACCAACCCCCACACTATCAACCTCAACATTACAAACCGAAATATAATCCACACAATAAATTTTTCTCGGGTACAGAAAAAGCAAATTTAACTAACCAATTCCAACAACCACCAAGAAACACTTTTTCACAAAATCAGCACACACAACCATTACCTACACCGATGAGTATTTCCACAAGAAATACGTCCAGAAGGAACTACCCCACATACAATCAAAACGACGAAACACAATCACAGCGGAATTCTTTTTTAGAAGGAAGCCCGCCAGAAGACAGTACTATATAATGAACCTAGAAAATGACAATAATGACCTACCATACATTACTGAACCAACTTCCGGACATAAAATACTTATAGACACGGGCAGTACAAAATCATTTATTAAAAAACACATAGCTACGAATTATTACAGAACAGAATTACTAGACACACCTTTTGAAGTGACCACTGCACACGGGACTCCACGAGAAAATTACAGTGCAAGAATATACTTACCAAATTTAAGCGACACAGAATTACAATTATATTTATTCGACTTCCACGATGGGTTCATTATTATTGGGATTAGGGAGTGGGGATTTAGACTTCAAAGTGATCAGACGTATGTAATTTGCTCTGTATAATTTGTGTAATTTTTTAGTGTTTCTTGGAAGTTTCAAACAGTTATTTTTTGTCATTGCAAACTTTGAATACCGTACTATAGTTTTATTAAAAGTGACATTTATAAAAAGTTTTAAGTGAAAAAAAGAAAAAAAAGAGGAAGAAGAAATATTATCTTATTAAGTTATTATCAAAGTTCACAGACTTACCAGTAACATGGGCAAGGTGGGGGAGTCTACTACTGGAACTGGTGAAAATAGTGGGGGTACTGATGTAAGTAGTCTTATCTTGGATAGAATTACTGCTCTACATCAAGACGTCACGAGACAAATTTCTGAGATTAATACGAAAAATAAAGAACTAAATGATAGTATTCAAACATTTAAAGATGAAATTAGAGTAAATCTATGTAATATCAGTACTGATATTAAGAAAATAGATAAAGAAACAACTGCCTTACGCCGAGAAAATGAATTTCTGAAGAAAAAATTGTCTGAATTACAGGCTTCTCTTAATGAAAACGTTCAGTTTACTTCTTATAATAAAATTAGAATATCGAATGTTCCCTTGCAATTAAATATTGACATTGAAGAACTAATTTTGCGCATATCTAAGATAATTAATTTTGAATTTCAAAAAGAAAAAATACAAGATTTCTATCGTCCAAAATGATAAATGAAAATTTTAAACCACCTATATTGTTTAATTTCATAAGAATTGTTGATAAGAAGGAATTTTTAAACTGTTATCGGAGATATATAAAAAATAAAAATAAATTAACATTTGATAAAATTATGGGAAATGAGGAAACGTCTGAAGTTCACACATCTGAAATTTTTATTTCTGAACACATGAGCCCAAATTTATACAAATTATTTAGAACTTTAAGAGAATATAAATTCCAGGGCACATTAAAATATCTGTGGTTCAGAAATAATAGAATTTGGGTAAGAAAGGATGATGGAACACCAAGATTGTTAATAAAATCAAAAGATGATTTTCATAAATTTCTGGCTGTAACACCTTCTTTAACTATCCATGACTATTCGGATGACGAAGAAATAGAGACTGATAAATCTGAGGGATCGAGGACAAGTGTAACAAGGAAAAGGGTGAGGAGGGCTCCTAATCAATTGCGTTTACGTCCTTTTTTACAAGAAAGAGCCATCACTCAAGAGGAAAAAGGAAAAAAGTGACATATGCTGATAGTACAACTGTAAAATTTGGCTTTTGGAACATACATGGATTTAACAATTTTTCTAATTTGTCTACTTCGGAATTTAATCAGTTACTGGATATGGACATCTTGGGTTTTTCAGAGACATGGCTGACCACTTCGGACTTGAAATTTGCATTATTAACTACCAACTATGACTGTTATTGCAGAAACGCTAATAAGCCGTCAGGTAAAGGTAGACCCAGCGGAGGTTTAATGATTTGTTTGAAAAAAGGTAAATTCTCTAATGTTAAAATTTTGGTGTCTACTAACTGGCTTTTGTGTGTATTAATCAAGTATAAGGAAGTGTATTTGAGTGTAGGAATAGTTTACTGGCAACCCGGATCATTACATGATTCAATTATAGATTCTTTTTCTTACGATTTATTTAACATTTATTCTGAATATGAAAACTGTTATGTAATAATTGGTGGCGATTATAACTCTCGTATTGGAAATTTAAATTCTTTGGACAATGATATTTTTATTAATTCTAATTTGTCCGGATTTAGAAGTTCATTAGATGATGTTATCAATAAAAGAGGGGTAAAATTAGTTGAATTAATGGAATCTTATGGTATGATCTGCTGTAATGGCCGATCGCATAGAGATAATAAAGGAAGTTATACCTATATGGGTAATCAAGGTATGAGCGTCATAGATTATGTATGGATCTCAGCTAATTGCCTAAATAACGTAATCGATTTTAATATTGAAAATGTGTCAGATATTTCAGACCATTATATGTGTGTTCTATTAATAAATTTTTACAGTGATTATAAAAGTAATGTAGAAGAATAAAAACATGAATCTAACACTGTTTATGTACACAACAGGTCAATTGAAGTTATGTGTTTGTTTAATGAACTTTTAGAATCTTATTCAATCTATGTTTTGATGCTACTTTTGTCCGCTCTCCAACGAGTCTTTATAACTATTTTTGTTATATAATTCAACAATGTATGAATCCGGGGCCCTGAAAGCAATAAAATTTAGATCTAATAATTCAATTAAAAAAGATAAGCCATGGTATAATGCTGACTGTTACGCGTCCAAAAAAGAAGTAGTTAAATTATATAAAAACTGTTGTAAAACGTCCTTTAAAAGTAAAGATTTAATTAATTTGTATAGACAAGCCAAATCTTCATATAAACAAGTAATAAAACAATCCAAAATATACTTTTTTGAAAATGTTAAATTAAAACTTAGAAATGTAAATAACCCTTCTGAATTTTGGTCAGCATTGAAACAATTCGAAGGTAAACATTACACTGAATGCCCAATATCGGTTACAGAATGGGAAGTTTTTTACCAAAATATTCTCCCCCCTAAATATAATAATGAAATAATTTTTTTTACATTTTACCATCCTGAATTGGACGACCGAATAACGTTTAACGAACTAATAGACAGTATAAATAACTGTAAATGTGGTAAGGCAACTGGATTTGATCTCATTCCAAACGAGTGTTTTAAATCACTTAACTCATACTGGATTTACTTTCTGTTAGATCTTTTCAATCGTATTTGGAGCTGTGAGGATTTTCCTAAAATGTGGTCTCTTATAAAAATGAAACTGATTTATAAAAAAGGTGATCCCAAAGATCCAATGAACTATAGAGGCATAGCTATGTTCAACTCAATTACAAAACTTTTTACATTCATAATTTATAACAGAATCTCTAAATGGATTGAATCAAGAGGTTTATTACCTGAAGAGCAGATGGGCTTTAGAAAAGGAAGGGGGTGTAGAGATAATATATTTACTTTATCGTCCGCAATAAATATACACTTAAGATTAAATAAAAGGAAAGTGTTTGCCACTTTTGTCGACTTTAAAAGAGCATTCGACTCTATTCCGCATAGTAAATTGTGGCAAAAAATGTATGAGGCGGGTATAGGTGGTAAGTGTTTGCGGTTATTAATAAATCTTTATGATTCAGCCTCTATAAAAATCGCAGATAGTTCGAATGAAATCCCCGTTTCGGAAGGAGTGCTTCAGGGTGAAATATTAAGCCCTCTCCTTTTCTCAGTTTATACTGCGGGTATTATTGAATACTTTGATAAATTTAACTTCAAGGGAATTAACCTTGGGGCAGAAAAGGATTTACACATTTTAATGTATGCGGACGATTTAGTGATGCTCTCATACTCTGCGATAGATGCCCAGTTAAAACTTAATTGCCTCTCTAAATATTGTGAATCAAACTCTCTCACTGTAAATTCCGAGAAAACAAAAATTGTAATATTTCATAAAGGGGGAACATTAGGCAAAACAAATCATTTCTTTTACAATGGCTCCAAAATTGAAATTTGTAAGTCTTTTAATTATCTGGGAGTAAAATTTGCATCATCGGGGAAATTTAGACAAGCAAGCTTATCGTTTCTATCGAAGAATGCCATTGCCAGTCAAAGAGTTAAAAGGTTATTAGGATCGTGTAAGTCTGACTCTTGGGACGCAAAGAATAAAGTGTACGATTCATTATCTGAAAGCGTGCTGCTGTATATGTCTGAAATCTGGGGATTACAGTATGCTAATGTTGTAGAAAGAGGCCAATTAAAATTTTTTAAAATGTTGTTAAGCTTGCCAGTCAATACTCCAGATAGTTTTGTTAGAGTTGAGACGGGACGCTCCCATGTTATATGTAAAATATTAAAACGAACCCTTCGATGGTGGAGTAAATTACTGGAAATGTCTGAGGAAAAATTGCCCAAACAATGTTATAATAAATTATTGCAAATAATTGATTTTAAAAGTGTTCCTTTTAATTGGGCAAATGATGTAAGGGTAATTCTAAGAGAACTTGGAGCCAGAAACGTATGGGATTGCCAAAACTTGGACAGCGAAAACTTAAAGAGTCTCATTGACAGTATAAACAATCACTATTTAAGTAAAGATATAGAATTTATATTAAACTCTTCATTTAATAAGTACTTTCGTAGAGTCAGTAACCTTGGAATACCAGAAGCCTATCTTTACTATAATATAAATTTCTGTAAACTTAAATTGATTTCCCAATTGAGAATGGCAGGCAAAAAATACTCTAGGATTGTTGTAAATAGGGAGAGAATACAATTTAATAAAGATGTATATTGTAGATGTTGTGGTACAGGTGAGAAAGAAGATCTGCCTCACTTTCTGCTTTATTGCCCAGCCCTTTCTCCCTATAGAGCAATATACCTAGACAAGTACATTACAAGTAATAATATGTTGGACAATCTTGAAAGTATACTATCCAATTTAGATATTAACAAAATCAACAATGTATATCTATTTGTAATTAATAGTTTAAAATTTATAAAATTCATGTTGACATGAGATAGTAGAAAATCATTTTATCTGGAAATAATTAAGTATATATGTTTTATGCTGTCTTGGTAGTTACAATTGTCAGATCAGTATTCAAAAAGTTTGTGATCTAAATTTGTTTATTCATTATTTTTGGTGCAATTTGAAATTCAGTTTTGTTAATTTTTTTTTCTGTTTTTAAATAGTCCAGTTTGTCGAAAGATATTTAATTTAATTTTCAATGTTTACATTTTTTTTTTTTTTTGTAACAGTTATATATTTTATTTTATTTTTTTACCCACTCACTTGCTATGAATGTAAAATTCTAAAAGCAATAAAGATATATATATAAATATTATTAGGCTTAGACATAATAAAGCAATTAAAAATAAAATTAGACTTCGAAAAAAATATATGCTTTTCCCAAGCCAAAGAATTAATTGTAAAGTACTACAAAAAACCGGGAGAAGTGAAAAAGGAACTCAATATAAATAAAAATATAAATAAAAAATTAAATAGAAAACTAAATAAAAAATCAAATAAAAACGTGGATAAAAACGTAAGTGAAAACGTCGTAGAAAGAAATTATAAAAATTTAAATAAAAATAAAAGCGGAAATGAAAACGCAAATATAGAAGTAAATAAAATTAAAAGCGGAAATGAAAACGCAAATATAGAAATAAATTGTAATACTATAAACGGGTTCAAGTTGAAACCCTTAGAAAATAAAATAATAAATTTAAAAATTAGAAACCTGAAGAATGGAGAAGCCGTCATTCCCCAAATGAACATTGGAGAAGCGACAATCCATGAAGGGATCATTAAAATAAAAGAAAACATGGCATATTGCAGTATCAGCAATGAGACCAATAAAGAATTAGAAATAAACATTAGGCAACCAATTGAGGTAGTAAACTTAAACAATTTTACAATAAACAAAAACCCCGTTAGGGAAAGTAAAAATAAATTAGGAAAAAAAATAGACATGACACAAATACGAACGGACCACTTAACAAAGAAGAGAAACAAGCCATTGAAAATCTAACTAATGAATACATAGACATATTCTATACCAAAGGTGAAAACTTAACATTCACCAATAAAATCAAACACGCGATAAGAACGCTAGACGAAATACCAATATATACAAAAACTTATAGATATCCCGAGATACATAAGGAAGAAATTAACAGACAGATTGACGATATGCTAAAACAAAAAATTATTAAACATTCTCACTCACCATGGAACTCACCAGTTTGGATAGTACCAAAGAAATTAGACGCATGAAATGGCGAATAGTAATAGACTATAGGAAACTAAACGAAAAGACTATAGACGACCCCTATCCAATACCTAATATAACAGAACTCCTAGATAAATTAGGAAGATGCCATTACTTTACTTTAATCGACCTAGCATCCGGCTTCCACCAGGTAGAAATAGAACCGTACAGCATACAAAAGACAGCCTTTAGCACGGAACAAGGACATTAAGAATTTTTACGAATGCCATTCGGTTTGCGAAATAGTCCTCGCACTTTTCAACGAGTCATGAATTCAGTACTACAGGGAGTACCCAACTGTAGAGTCTATCAAGACGATATAATAGTATTTAGTACCAGTTTACAAGAACATGTGAAGGACATACGGAATGTATTCGACCGACTCAGGGAAGCAAATTTAAAAGTACAATTAGACAAGACAGAATTTTGTCTATTTTGTCTATTGTAAACGCGAAATAGGATATTTAGGACACATAATAACCCCGACAGGCGTACGACCTGACCCTAACAAAATTACGGCGATAGAGAATTTTCCTATCCCAAAGACAACTAAGCAATTAAAAGCATTCCTCGGACTGCTTGGATATTATAGGAAATTATAAAAAACTTTGCTCTATTGACAAAACCTCTCACAAAAAGACTAAAAAAGGGCATGACTATAAAGACAGAAGATCAAGACTATAAAGATTGTTTCTACCTATGTAAAACCTTACTAACTAATGAACCTATCTTACAATACCCGGACTTTTCCAAAGAGTTTATACTGACTACAGACGCAAGTAACGTAGCAATAGGCGCGGTACTTAGCCAAAGGACAAATAACAAAGACTTACCAGTAGCTTACGCTAGTAGAACACTAAACGACTCTGAAACTAATCTATCCACAATTGAACGGGAATTACTGGCAATCATATGGAGCACCAAATACTTCCGTACCTCAACGGACGGAAATTTAAAATTTACACAGGCCACAAACCCCTACAATGGCTCTTTTCATTAAAAGAACCAAACTCTAAATTAATGAGATGGCGACTAAAACTCGAAGAATACGACTACGAAATCATGTACAAAAAAGGTAAAGAAAACAAAGTAGCAGACGCTTTATCCAGAATAGAATTAAATATGAAAGAGACAAAGACAGACAAAACCACTGGGGACATAATAGAAGAGCTCATTGAAAAAACAAAAACGCTACCAGACGAAGACGCAGACAAATTTATAAAAGACTTAATAACAAAATATTGCCAAAATAAACCAGCAACGGACGAAGAAAGAATATATAACTGGCGCGACGAAGAGTCCAGTGAAGAAGAAACACAATTAATAGATCCAAACGACAGTGACAACGAATCGCTAATAGTAAATCAAGACATAACTGACAGAGAAAATAACGAAGTGCAAATTCTAGAACAAAACGAAGATAGTAACATGACAATACATTCTAACTATCACGGAAATACGACACCGACAATTCCAATAATTGACGGACCCGTAAATTTCAGTAATACACAAATAATATTATCACTAGTAAAATACGAACCCAGAGAACCCAAAATAAAGAAACTATTCAACTCAAAGACCCGAATACTGGCGGAAATCTCAGAGAAAAATTTAGAGAAAGATATAATAGAATTCATAAAAGAATACATTCAACCAAAAACAAAATACGGACTTTACTTTGAAAACCATTTTTACATTCCTTTCACAACTACAGTAATGAATTATTTTAAAGATTCAGACGTTATGTTCGTGAAATTTGCACAGAAATTAATAGACATAGAAGACGAAGACGAAATTAAAGAAACTATAGAAAATTACCATACTGGAAAGACTAATCACCGAGGCATAGAAGAAACGTACAATAGAATCAGAAGAACTTACTACTGGCCAAACATGAGAGAAACCATACAGAACTACATAAATAAATGCGACATCTGCTTAAGGACAAAATATGATAGAATCCCAATCAAACCAAAATTTAACCATACACCTACCCCAACGAGACCGTTTGAAACATTACACATGGACAGCTTAACGTTGGACGGAACCAAGTTCCTCACAATAATTGACTCATTCTCAAAATTCGCTCAAGTGTACAAACTTAAATCCGGACAAGGATTAGAAGTAGCCGACAAACTAATCAAATACTTTACACACTATGGACTACCAGAATAAATAATCTCTGACAATGGACTAGAATTTAATAACACCGTAATCAAAGAACTACTAGAGCTACACAAAATAAACCTACATTTAATCAGTTCGCAACATCCAGAATCTAACGGAATTGCCGAAAGATTCCACTCGACACTAATCGAGCACATAAGAATACTAAAGGACAGAAAGGAATTTGACAAAGACAATTTGGAAACTAAAGTAAACTACGCCGTCCTTGCCTATAACAATAGTATCCACACAGTTACAAAATTAACCCCTTTTGAAACAATACATGGACACATACAGACAAACCCAATTTTCGAAATGAATTTAGAAATACAACTTATTAACAATTACGTTAACAATCACAAACAAAAAACAAAAATACTATACGAACAAATTAGGAACCAAAGCGAAGCCACAAAGAATAAAACCATAGAAAAAAGAAATAAAAACCGGGAAGAACCCCCCGAAATCCCGAAAGAAGTCTACGTTAAAAATAAACAAAAAATGAGTAAAATAAAGGACAAATTTCAAAAAGAAACGATCGAAACGATAAACAGTAAATTAAAAACGGCAACTATAACACCCAGACATTATAACACGCAAAACAAAATACACATATCAAACATAAAGCGCCCTAGAAAATTAAACCAAAATAACCCTGATGAAACTGTTCCAGGTTACTCACGATCCTGACCCAGGGATTTGAAATTAAAAACATAACACACAATCCCGGAATACTACCGATAAACATGGGTACAGCGAGACTCCAAACTACTACACACACTCTAATACACTACTACCGATTAAATCCATTATTGGAACAAATACAAGAAACGGACAATCACTATAACAACATATTAGACGAAATAAAAGAAAGTAAACTAAACAGTCACAAACTAGAGGATATAATAGGAGATAATGTAAATAAAATAAAATCAATTAGCAATTATTGTAAATTCATAAGCTATACTAGAGAATTAATAAATAATAAACTTGAAATGGTTAATGTTAAAAACTATACTAGAAGGAATAAAACAGGTATAATAAATGGTTTAGGAACCATATCAAAAAGTATCACCGGCAATTTAGATGCCAATGATGGTGAAAACTATAATAAATTAATTAATGAAATAAAAAATAAGCAACAAGACTTGCAAACACAGCTTAGGCGACAGTATTCTGTCAGCAATAATGTAATCTATAAGTTTAATAATACGATTCAGCTAATAGAGCAAAATAATAATGAATTGAAAGACAAATTATTATTACTTAGAGAAGAACTCACCGAGTTCCAAGAAATTAGTCATCTAGTAAATGTGTTAGAACAGATAAGGATAATATATACTGTGCTACTTAGCACAATAAAAGAAATAGAAAACTCATTAATATTTTGCAGATTAAAAACTATTCACCCTAGTATAATGTCAACACATGAATTGTACTTAGAATTATTAAAAATCACAAATTATTATCAGGACCAATTGCCATTAAAAATAACACCAGAAAACATGTACGACATAGAGAAAATAATAAATGTAAATTGTAAAATTAATAAAAATAATGAGATAATTTATATATTAGAAATACCCATTGTACAGTTAAGAAAATATAACTTATATTATTTATATCCTATACCAACCAATTTAAACAATGAATATGTAACCATTTTACCTAATTCTAAATACTTATTAGTTTCAAATTATACAGAGATGCAAGGTTTACAACAGTTAGGGAAAGAAGTTTTAAACTAGGAATACATATGTAACATCACTGACATCACGCATCAACAGCTAAGCTGCGAGAAGGAAATCCTGACAGCAGAAACCACCTCAACGTGCGAGTACACGAAATTAAACATAGAAACCAACCAAATGCAATGGTTAGCAGAAGCCAATCAATACCTTGCTGTATTCCCCAAAGAAGAAACCCTGCAGATAAAAGAAAAAGAAGCAACAGAAACCCGCACATACACCGGCATATATCTAATAAAGACTGGAGACAGTCAAATATTCTACAAGGGCAGACAGCTTGCCCATGAATCAAAATCATCTGGACATCCTAAACTACTGAAACCTATGGAGCCAGATCCAATAATAAAAAGAGCAGAATCCACCGTTAATTTAAAAAGCCTAGAACCAGTGAGGTCCCAATACAACCCTACTACAGAAAACCAAGAGGCGTCTATCATCACCTACAAATTAAACACTTGGACCCTCTTGCTTGTAGGAGCCATAGCGACATACTTCAGCATAAGGATCTACATCTGCCGAAGACCGGAAGTACCAGCTACCCAAAATGCTCCACTTCCCACGGAAGTTCCGTTTAGGGGTGGAGGAGTTATATGAGCAATAATTAATTACTCAGCAAGAAATAAAGGAACGCAAGCATCAGCATATCCTAACAATATATAAGGAGACCACTGCCAGACACGAGCAGTTCCTCTTTTACATCGCCACGGTTTGTACCAGTTCTACGAGTTATTCAAGTGGTATAGTTAAAGTGTGAATCCAGTTAGTGAATATAATTTGGGTAAACCTTTATTTTGCATCTTTTGAATATAATAGTAATAATTTAACATTTGAATGTAATATTAACTTAATATTGGAATAATTGAATATCGTAATAGTTTAATAATTGAATATCATATAATTTAACCTTTAAATATTATTTAACATTTGAATTTAACGAGTTAATATTTAGATATAATAATAATAATTTAATATCGAATATAATAATAATTTAATAATTGAACAATATAATAATTTTAATATTTGAATTTATTTGTTATTTAACACTCGTCTAATTAATCAATTTGTAATCTTCAACTAAATTGTAATTTAAATTAAATAAATAAAAATATATCTTTTTAAAAAAGCAACCAGTATTAAAAAGATATATAACTGTATATATATATATACTTTTCTATTATTTATATATATATAAATATATATTATATATATATATATATATATAGAGAGAGAGAGAAGAGAGAGGAGAGAGAGTAAAAGATAAATAATCTTTGAAAAGCATGCATGATTAATGTGAGAAAATAACTAAACTGTTGATAGAAACAGGTAGATTTAAAATGGAGATAATGTTATATTAAATAATAATAACAAAGTAAAATGTTTTATATGAATTATCATGCGTTTCATAAGCGGATAAAATAATAGTTAAACACTGAAATGCATGCAGTATTAATAAAAGAAAATATGTAAAAAGCTTGGTAGAAAAAGGTACATTGAGACAGTGTTAAATTAAACAACGGAAAGAAATATTTTTGTTTGATGCTTATTTATATTAAACAAAAGAGGGATTACAAGTATTAAGTTGAATGAAACAATCAAAGGAATAGCTTGTTAAAATAACATGATGATTACATTAAAAATGGTTAAATAACATTTATTAGATTAAGAATAATAAAGTGAAATAAGACCATTAAGACAAAGGAGTGGTGGCTACCAGAGACAATCAAGTTTGAGAATGGAGGAATTATAAGATTCAAAAACATGGGGAGGGATTGAGTTGATTGAGATTCAAAGGAATGAATGGAATTAACTAATTAAATACTAGAGTTGTTCGGTCGCGGCACCTTTGTGGATTTTAAGTCCTCATTCTGCTTCTTTATATTGACAACTGATAATCAAATAAATAACGAAAAAAAAAAAGAAATAGGAGAATTTGAAAGTATAATTGAATTGAATTAAGCATTTATTAGGTTATTAAATTTAGTCGGTTTAAATAAAAATAGTTTGATAATAAATAATTAATTGATTGTGAGGGAGGCCAACACTTTTTAAAAGAAAGAAGACGGCACCAGCGCGGCCATGGAGAGAAGAGAAAAACGGCGTGAAATTTGAATTAAAAAAAAAAATCTGGTGTGAAACACTCACACAACTTTCTCTTAATCCAGTTCTCAAAATTATAATTGACAAATGTTATAGTTAGTGCACCAAATTAATGAAATTCGTCGAAAACTGAAAAACTGTTCAGTAAAAGCGCACTTCCGGTTTACTAATTTTCTTGAAACTTGGAATTTTGGCCATCTATTTATTTCTAATTAATTTTGTTTGGATGATAGAATTGTATAATCAACTATGATAGCACTTTAAAGAAAAACATAACCCCACCCCTTCCCTAAAAGTGCCCTTAAATGAATTTTCCCAGAGAAATGTTTCAAAGAAAAGTTGTAGCTCTTTGTATGTGTAGTTGATGTACCAAGTTTGAAGAAAATCGTCGGAGCCATTTTTGAGAAAATCGCAAAAAAATTAAAAAAACAACTAGTAAAGTGGTACTTCCGTTTGTGGAATTTTACAGATAACGTACTGTCAGATCCCATGGTGATACCTAAACGGAATATCAAGTTTGAACTTCCTAAGATTTTTCGTTTTTGAGCTATGCTGTTCACATACATACACACACATTTGCTAAAAACCACTTTTTTGGACTCAAGGGACCTCAAAACGGATATTTCCGGTGAAAACTCGATATAGAAAATCTGACACAATTACAATACTTCCTCTTACTAGGAGTAAGAGAAAGTAAAAAGAGAGGACAGTAGAATAGAAGTCTGAGGAAAAAGCATTCCTTTGTGATTTTGAGAACTATTTTGATTCTGTGCTAATCTGAACTTCCGGAAAATTGGAGAAGAAAAGGAGCAATACCCGAAAGGATTTAAAGACGGAATCCATTAGCCTTTCCAAAAGAAACTTATAAGACGCTCTTATTTACAGGTACGATCGTACAATTATGAAAAGTGAGTTTTCTATTAATAAAAGTTCTGTACAGAAACGTCATAAGAACTTCATTCGCATATTTTTTTTTTTTTTTTGAACTTCAATGACGTTGATCTAACAGTGGCCACTAAATATCTACAAAACTGAGTGCACAATAATATAACCTATCACAAACAAACACGACATAAATTAGATTGTTCAGTAATTAAAAACCAGTTAAATTGACATTTATTACCATTTAAATAATATTTAATTGAGTTAAGAAATTAAAGTAGAAAGAAAATCGTTAGCCATTTTTTTTTTCTGTTTGTCATTATAACAAACTTCTATGTTATTTATGTATTCTTAAATAAATAAGATCAGTTTTTTTTTTATTTAACGTGTTAACCAATGCCGCTAGCATGGTAGATTCAAATCCCGAATCTTGCCAACTTAATTTATTTTATTTTCTTTTTTTAAATAGCTAATAATTTTTTGTTTTTTTTTATTCCTCTCTTCACTCCTTACACTTTTTATATATTTTTTTTTTGCGCCGCATCGACAGCGGTCATTAGCGCCTTTTATTATTATTCTCCTTTTTACTTTTTTTTTTCTATTCCTTTTAGAAGGGTTTCGTCGTTTTCCCCTTTCTTTTCTTTTACTTTAATCTCTCTACGACAAAGCTGACATGTAGTATTCTGTGCCTCGGAAGTAAAGAGGCGTAACAATATTTCTATTTTTATAACTCTGTTTATTGCGTTGTAAATCCCTTGCAAATTCCAAAACATTTTATCCTTTCTTCATTTCATAGCTACCCTGGTTCTCACGCTTCCCCACACTTTCCCACTCTTTCTCCTTTGGAGGTGGGATTATCGGCGTCTTTTATGTCGCGGGGTTTTGCCCCTTCTTACTTTCCCACACCCTTTATACATCCTCTATCCTTTATAACATTTCTTCACTTGCTCTCTTGATTCTGATGAATCAACTAAGCAAAATTTAGTTATCGCGCCTCTCCAGTGTATAAAAATGTCTATTGTCAGTGTTTATTCCTTATATTCGCCAAGCATTAACATTTAGATTCAGTACTTTTACCCCCTGAAAGGTGGAAATACGCCTTCCTCGCCTCTCCAAAGTGCCCGCACCGAGCTGTGTATAACTTCATAGAAAGACTAACAACGCACCTTGCTACCTTCGCTACTCTAGCTGTTAGGGTTTATCCGCTAGTTTCCTTCTATGTTAATCTATAAAGGAATTACTCTCCGCACCTCCCATCTCTTACTAACACCTCTTTTCTCGCTCTCTCTCTCACACACACACTCTCTTTTGCAAATACACGCCACATAAACACACCCCTTTCTCGCCTGTTTCTCTCTTTTCCCTTTCAGCTTCTTCAACTCATTGAACCTTCAATTCAAGCTTCCTACTGTCCCTCCGTTTGCAGTAATCATTTATTTCGACTCATTTATTTTTTTGCAGCTAGATTTCTTCGCTCCTATAACATTCTCGCCATCCGCCCAGACAATACTAATAAACTAGGAGGAGTAATAAAGCATGAGGTTCATACATCATGCTTATTATTATAAAATTATAGAGTCTGTAGGATGAAGAGGATCAACCACTGCTTTAGGGATCTCAACGCTCACGTTGTTATCTCAGAAAACAATACAAACACATGCATCACTCTAACAAATTACCTAAGAGCTCTGTAAAACTAGCTGCAACCCCTCATAAACACTCACTTACACTTAAACAATGTACAAATGGGCAGACTATTTACAAACATTCTATGTATATTCTGATGTGCAATCACCGACATCCAAGAAAAAAGCTATAACGGAACTTTTAGGTTTGAAATTGATTTGGCTTTAAACCTAGCCACTTGCACTTTACAACTGTAAAGATGAACATCTTACACATACAGATATGTGTTTTCTAATAAAATTATCTAAATTTAGAAAGGTGTTAACTACTGTATAATCTAAGCAAACAAAGGGGCTTGTTATATAATAAAAATTCGAAGTGACGACAGTAAATCCGAATAAAATTATCTTACCTTGATGTTTTCCTGAAGAACGAGAATAAAAAAAAAATTTATATTAGTTATAATTATCATAGACAAGTCCCTGATGCTAGGCCCAAATGGTCTAGAACAGAGATTCAATATTTTTCATCCGTCGAAATTTTTAACCTGATTTTCCATTGGACTTTCTAGTTCAATATATTCTCGAAGTTTCGCTTTTTTATCCAGCTATAAATGAACATGCTCCTAAATTATTTCGGCCTCGTTACATTGAACCCCTCAAAATTAAAATATCTAAGCTATATTATTTTTTTAAATTTTAACCTATCAAGCCTATCAATCCCACAAAAAATTTGGTGTGAAACACTCACATGATTTTCTTTTACTCCAATTAATACAATTTAATCAAGAAATTTTCGTTAAAACTGCAACGTTACAATGTTTAGGGCCTGGCCTGGGCATCTTTATGAATTCCCTGGACGACAGTGAATACACCACTAACTTCTGGTCTGATGTACACTACAGGCCTTTTCTGTATTGACCATTCTAAGACTATATAATATATTTAAACTTGAACTATTTGAAGACTATAATTTATTGGCTCTGTTTAACTCCTACAGAAGACAACAGAAAGGAGTTTTGTTAAAACGAGTCTACTTCCACTCTGGTAATAGTTATGATTTTTATTTTGTAATTCTCAGTTATCATTATTTAATTCAAAACATATCTACTACACGCATGAAAAAAAGAAGTTCAAAGCATTTAGCTTTGCAGTTATAAGTTATTACACTGGTAGTCTACATTCTTCCCTGAATTGTATTTTTATAAAATATTATTGATTCAATAGAGAATGTTTCTTGTCCAAAATGCAAAACACTAAATCTGAAATGTTTCTTTTTGGAAATATTGGTTTTAGGTTTAAATAAAACTAAATTCTCTTCGCAAAAATTTCGGAGAAACTTTTCTCTATCTTCAGAGCTATATTTTAATATAACATACAATTAGGTAAAATTATTTTTAATAACTCATTGTATGTTAAATATGTAGTTGGGTCCTCAATGCTGGATAACTTTATGATTTTATCCGTCGTAGCATGCATATTATCATTGTTCCTGACCGTATTCTCGAATTCTCTTTCATCGCCAGAGTAAGGTTTTAAATCAATTCGTGTAGAGAGATGACTTCAACTGATTTAAAACCTTATTCTGACAATGGATAAGAATCCGAAGCCGACAAAAATAGTAGCATGCTACGACGGATAAATCATAGACATTGTATGTTACCTGAAATATAGCCCTGCAGGTGGATAAAAGCTTTCTCCGAAACGTTGGCGAAGAAAATTTAGTTTTATTTAAACATAAGGCTATATCTCCACAACGAAACATTTCAGATAGTATTACTGATTCTTTCTTTTAAAGCAGTAACTTAGATAGCAATAATATTTAACAAAAATCGCAAAGCGATATTATTTCAACAAAATCGTAATTATATTATGATAAAAAAAAATGGAACATTCAATTAACCTTGTTTTCCAGGCTTACTGGTTGATTTCATTTTGATCTCATGGCCAGCAATTTCATCATATATGTTGCTGAGGTATTCTTCAGGTAAATCTTCCGAATCACTAATGCCACGGTTTAATTTTATATATTGCTCCTTGGTCATTTTATGTTTTACCTATAACAGAATATACAAACATTAATATTTCGTTTTTTTTTAGTTCAGTTTTAATTATAAAATTGCAAAACATAAATTAGAATGTTGTAAATTGGCTGTTGAGGTTCGGTCATACAAAAGAACTCTTTTTAAATTTCTACCGACGTTTCAGCAAATTTATTGCCTTCTTCGGGGTCTGTACAAAGGTTTTAATACAAATAAAAAAAATAGAAAACAACATAAAATATGAACTTAAAAAGATATTTTCAAAATAAACATTTTTTAAAATAAACTATATAAATAAACTAAGTAAAAAGTACATTTAAATAGCATTTAAAAGTACATTTAAATTTATTTTAAACTACTGTTGTAGAGCAGAATATTAAACTAAATCACAACTATTGAAACTTAAGACAATATGTGGCATATATAAGATTAAAGTATGGAAATAACTTAGGAAATGTACTTACAAAAATTTTCAGTTAGAATTACTTACAAACTCTAGTTTAACCTGTGACATAACCTAAATTTAATGTGCTATATATGTATCATACTTTTTATTTAGTTTATTTATAATATTTTATGTTGTTTTATATTTTTTTTTATTTGTATTAAAATTTTTGTACAGACCCTAAAGAAGGCAATAAATTTGCCGAAACGTCGGTAGAAATTTAAAAAGAGTTCTTTTGTATGACCGAACCTCAACATCCAATTTACAACATTGAATACAGCGGTCGTAACGCCAAAACATAAATTAGATTAAAATTCAATTCTATACCAACCAGTTTTTTGGGTGTTGTATGAGATATAAATACTGAATTAAACTCCATAGCAGATAGATTTAGATTTAGATTGTTGTAGAGAAAGAACTATTGTGCCCGCCGGCCAAGCAGTGTTCTCTAGCTACAGACAACATTGCCCATCACGGGCAGTGAGTTGTAGAGGCTCCTAGGAAGAGGAAATCTAAGGGCAGCATGCTGGATTCGAACCCGGGACCTCCGCAGAGCTAGTCCAGCGCGCTACCACTGACCTAATATCTTCCTTCTTCCTTGGCTTATGCCAATTAATTAGGGACGGAGAACCTAGACTGCGTCCTGTGTTTGTCTTTGTCTGTAAAGTGTAGAGTGTATGTAGTTTAAGTGTACTGTATACTGTTCTGACGAAAGCTGTGGTAATCCGTAGGGCGCAACTCCCCAAGTAACTGCATACAACACATACCTCTTGCAGGCATAGCAGATAGATAATAGATCTTCTTAAAAGTATACCTCTAGGTTCTATCATTAAGATCCTCACAGGAATCCTCAGTTGTAGAATACATGAGAGAGACACATTTATTTTGTATCATCTAGTTCCTGTCTAGTTATTTACCTGGGGAGAATGAAGATCAGTTGTCAACATGATGATAGAGTAGGCCAACACATAGGCGGTATCTGCGCTCGCAAAGAGGCTGTTACTAAAAAAAAAAAAAAGTATGAAACACTCACACTACTTGCAATTTTCATAGTTATAATTGACAAATTCTCTTCAATCATATCCTTACGGTATTTTGATTGCCTTTAATTTAAATGAATGGGAGAATCTAAAGATTTTTTTTAAGGAAAGCATAACTTGACCTATTTACTCCAACCAAAACTCCCTTAAATTAATTTCTCCGAAAGAAGTTACAACCAAAAGTGATGTATCTATGTACATAGCAAACCACGTTTAATGAAACCTGATAGTGTTTTTATTGAGAAAGTCGCGGAAAAATGAATAAATTGTTCAATAAAGTCGCAATTCCGGTCAACCGATTTTCTTCAAACAAAATTTCACCAAAATCTTTAATTCTGATTAATATTATTCGGATGATAGAATTGTATAATAAAATAAAACAGCTCTTCAGAGGTGATCATAACCCCACCCCTCATCAAATAATTTTCCTAGAGAAATGTTTTAAATAAAAGTTGTAGCTCTTTATATGAGTAATTAATAGTCCAAGTTAAATGAAAATCGTTGGAGCCGTTTTCGAAAAAATCCCAAAAAACCTAATAACCCATTCAGTAAAGGGAACTTCCGGTATGTCTGTCTAAACCTCATTCTAACGTTAAAGCCTTTGTCTAACGCCTCTTATAACTTTAAAGGCATATCGAGTTTGAACTTCCTGCGATTTTACATTTTTGCGTTTGATATCCCCCCCCCACACACACACACACCCAGACCAATTTCTAAAAACCCTTTTTTGGAGTCAGAGTACCTCAAAACGTAACCTCACTGAAATCTGGATTTCGCAAATCTGGAACTATCGCAACATTTCTCTTGCAGTAAGTAACAGAAAGAAACAAACGAAAAAACCAAAACCAAAAAATAAATAAACTATTAATCACATGACCAAACATGACACCATAATCTGAAACACCATTTCTCTTACTATATTCCTAAAGTTCTTATTTTCCATCTAATTAGACAAACATCCTTCAAACTCAAAGTTTGTATAAGTTGGCGTTAATACCTTAAAGGTAATGAAACCGTACATTAGACTGAAATGGCATATTTTAGATGACGTGAAGCGATACCCCTCGACAAATTGAAAACAACTTTCCCGAAAAAAAAAAATTCAAAAAATTAAAGATATATATAATGAGACCAAACTTCGAGAAAATCAAGAAAAAGTGGGGGGGGAAGTAAAGTAGCATTTCCGGTTAACGGATCCTATCAGAATATCGTTTGAAATTTCTGCGATGTTTCTTTTTTGAAACTTTTGTTTACAAAAACATATACCGGATTAAGGAATCCTCAATTTTTACTTTCTCTTACTCCTAGTAAGAGGAAGTATTGTAATCGTGTCAAATTTTCGATATCTAGTTTTCACCGGAAATATCCGTTTTGAGGTCCCCTGAGTCCAAAAAAGTGGTTTTTAGCAAATGGTGTGTGTGTGTGTGTGTGTGTGTGTGAACAGCATAGCTCAAAAACGAAAAACCGTAGAAAACTGAAACTTAATATTCCGTTTAGGTATCACCATGCGATCTGACTGTGCGTTATCTGTCAAAATTCCTCAACCGGAAGTACCACTTTACTAGTTGACTTTTTTACTTTTTTGCGTTTTTCTCAAAAATGGCTCCAAGGATTTTCTTTAAACTTGATACATCAACTACATATACAAGGAGCTACAACTTTTATTTGAAACATTTCTCTGGGAAAATTGATTTAAGGGCCCTTCTGGGGGAGGGGTGGGGTTAGGTTACCCTCTAAAGTGCTATTTCAGGTTATTACACAATTCGGTCATTTAAATAATGTTAATTAGAATTAAATATGTTGTTGAAATTCCGAGTTTGAGAAAAATCGAAAAACCGGAAGTGCTTTTGTTTTAACACTTTACTAAATGATTTTTTTCACTTTTTCGTGATTTTCTCAAAAATGGCCCTGACGATTTTCTTGAAACAGCACATATAAACTAAACATTCAAAGATCTACAACTTTTGTAGAAAACATTTCTCTGGGAAAATTCATTTAAGGGCACTTTTAGGGGAGGGGTGGGGTTACAGTTTCTTCTAAAGTGCTTTTATAGTTGATTACACAATTCTATCATCCAAACAAAATTAATTAGAAATAAATAGATGGCCTAAATGCCAAGTTTTAAGAAAATTTGTAAGCCGCAACTGTATACTGAACAGTTTTTTCAGTTACCGACGAATTTCGTTATATTTGGTGCACAAACTATAACCTTTGTCAGTTATAATTTTGGAACAGGAGTAAGAGAAAGTTGTGTGAGTGTTTCACACCAGATTTTTATATATATATATATATATTCTAAAGAAGTCGAAGAAGTATTTCCAAAATCGTCATCTTTAAGCAAAACGTGGAGTAAATATGTACCTAATTCAAAAGTATACTTACTTGGGATTACATTCACAATATCTACTAGCAAATTTCTCCATTAATCTGTCAATCTTCTGTGCTTCTCCCGGAAGTCTAAAACCTTGTAAAAATTGCCTTAATGCTGACACTAAATCCTTTCCTTGAAAGTTCATCTGATCTATATAGCTATACATAACCTAAAAAAAGTTGTTTTTGTTGATGTTGAATGTAAATGTTACAGGTTAAATTTCGTACACATTTAATTCTCAGACACTGTTCAGCCATACCTCTTTAGCAAATTCTGTGTTATCTCCAAGCAGATCTCCAATGCCGGTCTTATCTAGTCTTTCATCAGAATGTAACCATTCTGCAACTTCCGCCGTGCTCTTGCCTAGAACTCCTTGTTCTTGAAGATATATTACACCCTTCTTCCCGGATCGGTTAAACCTAAAAAAAAACTGACGTGTTAAAAACAATTTTTTGTAAAATAAAACTCAAACTCTTTTACTTTCTCTTATTAAGAGGAAGTATTGTAATCGTGCCAAATTTTCGTTATCGAGTTTTCACCGAAATTATTCCTTTTAAGAGTCCCTGAGTCCAAAAAAGTGGTTTTCAGAAAATTGTGTGTATGATTGTGTATGTTGAGCAGCAAAGCTCAAAAACGAAAAATCGCAAAATTGACATACCGTGTGGGTATCACCATATGGGATCCGTCAGGAACTTACCTGTCAAAATCTCAACCGGAAGTATCACTTACTGAAAACATGTTTTAGTTTTCTGCTACTTTCTCTAAAACGGCTCCAACGAATTTCTTTAAACTTGGCATATTAACTATACATATAAAAAGTTACTTCTATTGAAAGGTTTCTCTGGGAAAATTCATTTAAGGGCACTTTTGGGGGAAGGGTGGGGTTAGGTTTTCCTCTAAAGTGCTATTTCAGTTTACTATAGAATTCCGTCATCTAAATAATATTAATTAGAATTAAATAAATTGCCAATTTTCCGACTTAAAAAAAATCGAATGACCGGAAGATCATTTCTACTGAACAGTATTTCCAGATTTATAAGACTCGAAAACGGCTTCAACAATTTTCTTCAAACTTAGTATATGTACTACATACAAAGCGCTACAAGTTTTATTCGAAACAATTCACCGAAAAAATTCATTTAAGGTGGTTTTTGGGAAAGGGGCGGGATCATTTTTCTTCTAATGTATTTTAGTTTATTATAAAATTCTATCATCTTAATAATAATAATAATAATAATTAGAATTAAATATGTTGAGGAGGTTATTTACTGTGGTTATATAAACTGATTTTGCTCTCTGCAAAGTTGTTATCGCACTGTTTTATCAAAACATCCTGATGATGGGCGAACACACGAAACCAATCGATGCCCACAAAATGAAGCAAGCTGTCAGGGTAAATATATCTGATTAAATATGTTCTCCAAAGTCTACGTTTGAAGAAAAATGGTTGACCGGAAGTTACTAAGTTATTTCAGTTTTCTACTAGTTTATACATAAAAACACCGATGGAATTCATTCAATTTGTTTCCCTAACTATGAATACAGAGAACTTTCCGAGAAAGTTTAATTGAAGATTTTGGGGGAGAGTGGGTGCATGGTTACCTCAAAAAAGTCAATTTATTAAGTTTAGATTCTCCAACTGTTTGAAGTCAGGCAAACATTCAAAAATATAAGTTTGAAGAAAATTTGTCATTTAAATCTGTTAAAGTGTAGTAAGAGAAAGTGGTGTGAGTGTTTCACACCAGAATTTTTTATATATTTATATAATATATAAAAGGATTTAAAGAAGAAAAGACAATACTAACATTTCTATGCCTGCTTCCCAGATCTCTTTCTGCTGTTTCAACTGCTGTAACTGTTGAGGAACATCCTGCTTCCCGCCGGACTCACTTCCCAAAGAACTGACACTACCATAGGATCTCAGGCTAGTCTTTGGAGTACTGGAATCATCGTGTGTTATCTTACCCTCCAGACCTGTATTTTTTTATGTTAAGTAATAAAAATGTAAATATTGATAATGATTATGTAGTATGCATCATTTTTGGTACAAATTAATTTAGAACTTTAAATATAATCCTGTAAAAATTAACGATGAAAAATGTTGTCCATAAACGATATAGCTGTGCCAACATTATTTTCTAATTTTTTAAATTACATAATTAGATAAAATAACATACCTAGTGAGGTATTCATATTAGGATTGACATACAGATCACGTGACCATTCGACCATGCACTTCAATATGGACACTAAACATTCTAAACCGCGGATTCTCATTGACATTTCTTGATTAGGTGTTGCACCCAATTCTAACGCTTGACGTCCTTGCGCAATTTTAGACAGATCATTGACTAACCTAAACGAATAGTAAAGAAATAACAAGAAAGAAAGAATTACAAGAACAGTAACAATCAAAGTGAAACAAAATATCAACGGTAAACTGGGTTGCTGCAAAATACAATTATTGTCATAATAAGGAGATAAAAAGCCAAGAGCATCAAAATATATATACTAATCATATTTATTTAATCAAACTGATGTCTCTTACTTTCTAAACATTTCTGGCTAAGAAAGAGCTACGAAGGTGAGGGTCGACAGATCAGATATACAAGGAAGGAGAACTTCATGGCCAACAAACATTTTGCAACAAACCTTAATATTTATCTAATTGAACAAACCTTTCAAAAAGATTTGCAGCGCTCAAATCACAATCATAATTCACATACATATCGACAACACTTTGCGCGTCCGCACATATTCTTGTTAAAGCTTGTATCACCATCCATTTATGCTCAAAGGTGGAACTTGAAGTTTCAAGAATATTTAGGAAAATATCCTTAAAAAATACCTGCAAATGCATATTATATTAATCCCTTAATAGTTATTTTTTATTAAAAACCCCTGTCAAGTTCTGGATGGCTAAGCACTCCTCAATAAGTAGATATAAAAGACGGGTTTCGGAAGAAGAAATGTGCATGCGCTGCAAACTTATATTAGTGCTGACTTATATCTTAAAATAATTTATTTTATTGTTGGTAACGATGGCTGATAGATAGATGGGAGAAAATAGTTGGCAAGAGAATTATCAAAAATTTAGAAATAAATTTAGATGACGATCCTGAATGTATCCAAAAATGGTAGATTTAAACCAACGGTAACTGAAAACCAAAGGAATCTGCTGAAAGAGCGGCTAATCTTCACTTTAAACAATGCGTTTGGTCAAACTCCAATCAGATAGTAGTGGTCCTGATCCATGCATATGCATTCTTATAAGCTATCATGCAATTCGTATTAAAGAAGATTTACTCGATTTATTTGGAAATAGTAGGGGACTTTGTCCATGTGGTTTTGTTTTTTTGCATTCAGTTGTAAACGCTTTGCAAGTTCAATTTACTGTCGAGAACTACTCCAAGGAACTTTACTGATTTACTAACCTGTATGGAAGTGCCTAACAACCTGGGAGGTGTAAAACTATCTTCCTTCTATGAGTAAACAGAATTGCCTGGGTCTTATTAGGATTATGAAAAGACCTTTATCCTGTGTCCAACAATATACCATGTTAAGGGCGCTTTGCATTAAGTCCGAAACAGAGGACAGACAGCGCCCTAACAATAAAATAACACCATCATCGGCATATGCTTGCACATAAAACCCCGATGAATTCATCCTAATCAAAAGGTCATCCATGACGGCACGCCACAACTTTGGTGAGAGACAACCCCCTTAAGGACATCCTCACCCCGCTTCTACTATCATGGTGCGCCCGCCAAGGGAAGTACCATAATAATTAGTAAATAATACCTGCCTATTGAAATTCCACTCTAATTCCAAATTCCTCTCTAAAGAATAGATTTCATTTTCATGACCAGTGTGATCTGCACTAGTGGATGCAAATAGAAGTCTAAGACGCTCCACTAATTCATTGGGATCATCCTAATATTCATAAATACTTTGTCCTGGCCGCATACCTTACCGCTTGTTTGTCTTGGCCTTAGTGTATATCTTCTTCGTTCAATGGTATATGAAGATAGTAGTGTTCGAGTATGCGAAGGAGGTGTAAACTGAGTGTGCACTAATTGTTTCACCGATAAACTTGCAAGATTTAAAAAAAGGGGCCATAATGTTCTGTATTTCCACCCTCTGCTAGAAGTGACACCTTTTTCAATACTAAATTGTTGTTTATATGCGTTACTTCTCAGTAAAATATCTTTATAATTATCTAGATCCTTCTCAGAATATTCTGAGGTTGTTTGAGAAATAATAATTGCAATAAGCCTGGGGTACCATGTACCGTTCATATTGATATCGTTACCTTCTATCGTAACTTGCGCATTACCAATTGTCATACCTCCAGATGGTAGTACTCGAATGCCATACTATCATCCATATCAAGAGTATCTGAATTCATAATTTTAAATAAATAAGGCTCGAACAGATGGCCTATCCCTTCTTCCTGTTGCAAACTTCTTGTAATATTTGTGTATCATATTGTTGAATCTGTTTGAGAGGTGACATCTCCTCCTCATCTTCAAATATGCCCTCCTCTCTTTTTATGGGGTGAATATTCTTTTCTGGATGTGTGGAGAGGGGGAGGGGGGTTGATGTAGAATCTTGCTTTAGATGAGTAATCATATCATCGTCATCTTTAAATGCTTTTTCTTCTTTTTTAATTAGTTTTTCTCTATTTTAGGCTTTGTGTGATGAACTAATTCTTGAAGAGGTCGGTAATAGGTTTTAGACTTTTTTCTAGTTCCTCCTGCAATAAGTGAAGACCTTGCTTGATGCTTTTGAATTTATCGCGTAGATATTAAGAAGTTTTAATAAGTTATTTAGTAACCTTAGGATCCATGATGTACTAATGGAATTTTTCCATTTTCTGTCTATAAATGTGCCCAAACCTTCCCGCAATTTACCAATGCTTAAATCTCTTGTTTTATCAATTGTAATAAATCCATGAGATTCATCCCAACAAGTGTAGAATATATGTCTCAATAATCAAATGACATATCAGGTGAACTTATATGATCACTAAAAACATGTTTCAGATCGTCCTGTTTGTAAAGCATAACAAAGTTGGTATTATCACGTATAAGATGTTAGATATTCGGGCATACCTCTGTGTTAAATAGAAATAATCAATCAATCTAAGACGATTCATGCTGAAATATTGCCTGATAATTTCCTGTTGATCCATTGCAATGTCGATCAAAAATAATAGTTTTTTGTTTTTGTGTTTTACAAGGTGCACAACAGCTGAAGTCCTTTGCACAAGAATAACGGAGTTTGTTTTATTTAGCCTCTAAAGGGGTGGGGCGTCATCAGAGCTAAAAAGTATGCACAAAATGTGAGGGATAGTTTGGAGGAGATGAGAAATCATAATAGGAAAATGGAAGAGCAACAAATTGGTAAAGGATTTTGCCTTAAACCATATAAGAAAGGCTATGGCCTTTACCTAAAGAAGGATTGACTACTTCCCAACAGAGCGCTCACGAACGTAGAAGTGATGAAATTTGTTGAAGATATTCCACACTTTAAAGGAGTATATATGCGTGATACGTTACCTAAATTTCCTAAACATAATGAATGTGCGATAATAAATTTAGATTCAATATAAAATCTAGGAACTCACTGGGTAGCATTTATTAAGAAAGGAAACGAAATCACTTATTTAGACCAATTTGGAAATCTGAGACCGCCATTAGAATGATCACATTACTTTAAGAACTATCACATATATAATCGACAAAGATATCAGGATTGAAATACGCCATATTGTGGGCATTTATGTTTAAAATTCCTCTAATATGTAATATGGTTTAAGTTGTTACCTCAAGTCTTATACTTTTACCATAACAGGAACATTCAGCGTTCAAAGCGCTGACATATTTCCTCTGATTAGTCTATCAAATGAAAGTTATTATAGTATTGGTTTACTAGCTTTCAATCATAACAATTCAATACCAAATATAGTTGAAAATGTTAATAATAAATGTCATTATGGTGATAATCAAGTGATTGAAATTCCTATGGCGCCTTATGAGAGCTATAGCAGAATATTTAAAAAAGATTATGCCAGCTCTAGATTCATTATAGGGAGGAATGTGAACACCTTAAGAATGGAATTAGACTGTAATCAGCCAGTTTATTTCAATGAAGAACATTTAATTGGCCCATTACTTGGATTTAAGCAGAAAGTGTTGGATAAATTGAAACATTATAGATCTGATGAAATAGTGAAAATCCATAGTGTAAATACAGTTGTCATAAACTCATATAGCTACTACGGGCTCCCACAGAACTGCAAAACTTGGTCATACAGTTCCTCCAGGATATAAGCTTGTACATGAGTTTAATCCAATCATTTATTTTACGACCATATTACACTGATCTTAAGGATCAAAATACCAAGCTGGTAGATTTTCGAGAAGAAATTAAATGTAAATGATAAAGTGTTCAAGGATAGGATAGCTAATTATGAATATCATACACATCGACCATGTACACAATCACTGAATAATTCCGATGAGATATTATTTCAGTACAACAACAACATGATATTTCATAGTTCCTTCAGAGTTTTCTCTATATTCGAGGACAACTAAAAGATAAAACTACACCAAACTTAAATGTACGATTAGTGATATTTCTCTACGATGCTTTTATGTTTCTCTTTGATGAAATCAAGTATCAGTTAAATGAAGTATAGCTGACCATTTCCTTAACCCAGGAATTGCTAGCACTCTTTAAGGTTATGTTTCGTTTAATGGCGATAAAGACAAAACACTGGAAATAGCCGAATGGATGCATCCTAATGCAGATGTCAAGCTTGTTGATGATGATGGTAAGGTTGATTGCTGCATGCCATGGGATACTGTTTTGGGCTTTTCTGAAGGTTAAAATAGAATAATTCTACAAGGAAAGCATAACTAATATCCAATGAGAACTGATAATATTCTATTTTTATTGTTAAAGATTCTATTAAGCTTACACCCGTGCAATGAAGGATTACATATTTAAAAGTGTCTGAACAAAGGTTGAAGTTTTTGAATGTTATCAACAAGGGAAAGACCATACACATGCCATTTAGATCTTGGGATCTTATATATCCAGTCTTACTTATTACTAATAAATATACATGGACATTGAAAACTACTACAAATTTGGAGAAACCTCGCAATGTGACTATAACATTTCAAACCAGCAGGAAAAATACTAAATTTTAACACATGAATAACAGTCATTATGAGGCAACATTTTCCTTTTAGAAGCTGACCTTACTGGGGTGAAATAAGCTCAACATCAATAAGTATGCGTGCGGTGGAGCCAGTAAAATCAAAAGGAGGAAATGGAGCGTGAGAGAGAGAAAGAGAGAACGCAAGAGTGATCAATAAAACAAAATACAATCTAGTACTTTTCCAAACTAGTACTTTCCAATTAAAATGTAGAACTTTGGGAATGCACAAAAACAAACATTAAATACTAGAACGTAGACTTTTGTAATCATTAAAAATGTTAGAATGTAGAACTTTTGGAAAAATATACATAAATATGAAATAGTAGAATGTAGACCTTTGAAAAGTTAGAATGTAGAACTCAGAAAAGATGTTATAATATAGACCTTTGTAAACCTCATCTATCCCCCGGCCAATCGTCCAGGTTGTCCAAAACCCGTCTTTTATACCTACTTCAATACTATTGGAAATTTAATATTCTTTAAAAAGTTAAAGTAATAAGTAGCCTTAAGCAGCCCATTAATCTTTTGGTGTTTTTAAAAAATTTTAATGATTGTATAAGAAGTTAGAATAAGGTTAGAAACAAACTTATACTTTCATTAAAACTAATAGTTTAATGTAATGATGAAAGGATAGTCAGACTTGAAATATTTAAAAAGTTGTGCGCTGTCAAATACAATAAGTTTTCTAATTAGATAGTAAGTATATATATGCGATTTAGATATAATGCAAAATTATCCTTGTGGATGTCTTTTAATTACAACTGAAGTGTCACATGTAATAGAAAAGATGAACTTTTCCATAAACGGAATGAGACATCCTTAGCAGCACTAATTACGTTTACTCACTTCCTTTTATAGAAAAAGTTCCATCCTTTCTATTACATCTGACACTTCAGTTGTAGTTTAAAGACTTTTACAAGCATAATTTTGGATTATATCTATATCGCATATATATACTTACTATCTTTTTTTTTTTTTGGCATTAGCCGGTCAGGCCATAGCCATCATTATACACTGCTTCCTTAAAACAAAAAAAAAATGGCATTTTCCAAAACTTAACAGTATTTGGTGTTTATATACTTCAACAAATCAAATATTACCTTATGTCTTAATTTGAAATAAGAAATTCTGAACTTTTAAATCGCATACATCATTTACACGCGTGCCGGGGTGCTAATCCCTGTCACACCCACCCCTCCAGAGAGATGCAAGACCTTGGGCCAGTGAGGCTGCTCAACTGAGTTGATTGCTGAGATACACAGCGTACTCATCAGTCACGAAGACATTGAAAACAAACATTTAACATCGAGGAATATATACACATAATATATGTATAGTCTGTCATATACATGCTTTAGAGTTTAGATAACACTAAGTTGTCATATCAAAGGCACTTCTTAAATTTTTGAGGGGGAAAAGCAAGTCTACATCCCTATACTGTATGTCTGTATCTTGGAAGATGGTACATATAAGTAGAGGTGCTCTGTCAACCATAGATGTGGTGGTTAATTATCCCCAAAGAATCTATAATTATGGACTCCCCTATACTCCTCAAATTCTCCTGATCAACGCCTAACTCCTTCAAGAAGTCCAAGGTCACCCTCGGTGTGGTGCCCCTTAACCCAAACCAAAACCTGAAATTCTCTTTTTCCAAATTGCGCCCTGAATTTTTGTCGGCGGTAGGGGATACACTTTTCGTATATGGACTTCTTCTCGAGGTGAATGTTCATGGCTTGGAGCTCATCATTATTTTCATACCGCACTGTATGGTCAATTATCACTGCTTCCTTTGATCCTTTTTTGAATGCTACGATATCTGCATATCTTGTTGATCCCTCGGTGCCAATGCCACAATGACACCTCCTCGCAACATTCATATCCTTTATCACTTAGAAGCTCCATCAGTGTATGCTTTACTCGGGGGTGGCGTCAAGTGACAAGAAGCATTTACTTGGACAATTGCCCAGACCGTGAGCTTGTGTTGCAGGCTCACGTGTCCAACATCTCCTGCCACCTGGTTGCCAATACCAGGAACACCACGAAGGGGAGCTAGTTTGCGTTCAGTTTTGTGGCACTAATCCATGCCGAGCCAGAAAGCAGCTGTTTGTTAACAACAAATTGGTTACCTTGCGAAGCTTCTTTAAAATGATGAACACCGATACCCTGCCACTTGCACTTCGCCTATTTGTCAAATGCCCTTTCCCGAAGTGTCTGCCTTATCCTCCTTACTCCAAAATGTATCAAGTTTCCTTCTTCAGGACTAAATTCAGACGGTTGATACACTACTCCTCTTCCTCTTGATAATTGAAGACCAGCTGAAATTGAGCATCTGGACCCTCAGACAGCTTTTGGGCTGCTGAGGTGCTACAGTGGCGTTTCCTACTGACACCGGAGCAGTCCCAATCTCGGTAATGGCGGGGGCATAAGCATCGCTGTAGAAGTGCTGGCAGGAAGTCCCAACATGGCCTTCACACTCCTTCTAATGATAACATCCACCCCCTCTAGAAAAGGTGGAGTAAGCTTTGTCAGCGGCGCAGCCTGCAGAGGATAAGTCATGGAGGGGAAAACGTACTGGTTAAGTACATTCAGCTTCTGGTCAGCTTTAAGCAGACTTGAGATCGTTAACGTTACAAAACGTTAAGGAGGAGTTAGTTAAGTTAATCAAGCCAAAGGAGGAGAAGCTTAGGATAAAGAGGTTTGGAGAGCGGGTAGAGGAGGTTTGGAGAGCGGGTAGAGGAGGTCTGGAGGTGGAAACTGCAACCAAAGAAACGCAACACGCTTGGCAGGGAGCAAGATTTTAAAGGATCGTGGTTTCCAGGCAAATATACCGGGAAGGAGAGGCCCGCGAGTGATAAGGCTCCGGCAAAAGGTCGAGTCTGGTCGTCAATTGTGGTTTGCAACACGCAGTTGAGTGTGCTACAGCTCCCCCTTCTGTCTGATGAATATTTGATTTGTGTCCAGTTGCACGGTGGTTTTGGCGAATTATACGTCGTGAGCCTCTACCGCAGATATAGTATCCCGATGGGCGCTTTCTATGTAAGTTGGGTGAGGTTTTAAGGACTCTAAGAGGCAGGCCGGTTTTGATCGGGATGGATGCAAATGCGCGCTCTCCTATGTGGTTCTGCCGGATCAAGGACAGTGTTTGGAGGGAGCATGGATTCATCGTGCTGAATGAAGTCTCACCACAATTCACGTTTTCGCTCAATCGGGCGAATCTAACATAGATGTAACTGTCGCGAACTAACGGCAGCCCGTTTTGGCTGGTCTTGGCGCACTGAGCTGGACTGGTGCACTAGAGGCCACCAATGTATAGTTTTGCATGCCAAGCCGTTAGTAAAGGCGAGAAGATTGGTGGGTTTGGATCGTTTTTTGTTATCTCGAGCCGACTGGGATCGCTTAGATGAGCTCATTCGCGAGCGTTTAGTTGAGATCCTTCTCACGAGTTTGCATCCTTGCTGTGGATAAGGCTTGCTATCTTACTGAGGTGGTTGTTGGGGCCGCACGCGAATTTATTCCGGGCGGAGGAAGAAGAATGGGGTGTTCCTTGGTGGTCGGCTAGTCTTCGAGACAAGCGGCAGGCAGTGATTGTGGCTGGACGCAGGTACCAGAGGGTGAGGAGGAGAAGTTCCTCTTTGGACTTAGTATCTGAGGATTGGAATGAATATAAGCAAAAAAGGAATGCGTGCACGCTAGCTATTCATCAAGCGAAGGAAGAGTGCTGGAGCGACTTGTTAAGTCGGAAAGTGGATCTTTCCCCTGGGGCTTAATCCAGAAATTGTCAATGAAAGTATCCCAGAATTTGATCTTAGCATCTGTGGGTTCGGCGGAGGGCAGAACGTTACGGTGGGAGGACGCGGTGCATAAGGTACTGAGCGTCTTGCTGCAGAAGGACTCAGAGGCACAGGATACGCCTCTACAAAGGGACATTAGAAGCAGTAATGAGCAGTATGTAAACAGTGATACAATGGAGGATTTTGTTGAGGACGATGTGGAGATGGCGTTGGCTAAATTCAGGGACGATCAGCCCCGAGGACAGATCGGGTTACGGCTGAGATGGTTAAGCGGGTATTGCAGCTGTGTCCGCAAGTGCTTCTCGATACCTTTAACAGCTGTTTGCAGTAGAGCTGGTTCCCGGAATGTTAGAAATTGGGTGGGCTTAAGTTACTCTTGAAGAATCTGACAAGCCACTGGATAACCTAAAGTCGTATCGCCCTGTGTGCTTGCTGCCGATATTGAGTAAAGTCTTTGAAAGGCTGTTCATGAATAAGTTGAATGATTTATACGCTTGGAGGGGATCTCCGCAGGCCTCGCAGTTTGGTTTTGGAAAGGGGATGTCGACAGAAGATGCCACACACGATTTGGTAGGGGCCGTGAATGTACGCTCCAAATACGCGGCGGCAGTTTTCGTTGATTTTGAGGGTGCTTTTGATCATCTTTGGTGGCCTACTTGCTTAGGTGCTTAAGACAGTTGAATTGCCCGGGGAACTTGTATAACCTTGTAAATTCTTTTTTGGTTGGTAGGAAGGTCATACTAAGGTCAGATTTCAAGGAAGTGGTTAAGGCGGTTACTCGGGGTTGCCCTCAGAATTCTGTGAGTGGGTTACTTTTGGAACATGGTGTTTGACTCGCTCTTGGCTCTGAATATTCCTGGTGTATGCCACAAGGTAAGCCTTTGCAGATGACTTGGTGTTGGTGATAGAGGGGGAATAGTAGGACACAACTGGAGGAGAGGGCCGCATTGGCAATGAGAGTACTGGGAGATTGGAGTATGAAACAAGCTCAAAATTTCACCAACAAAAACCGCTGCGATGCTCATGAAGGGTGCGTTGGCTTTAAACAGTTAGCCGGTTGTTCGGTACCTTCGGTGGGTCCAGCAGACAAAGTACTTGGGAATAATCTTGGACAGTAAGCTTAGTTTTGCCCCTCAATGAGGTTCCTCCGGGAAAGAGCAAGGCACATTGGGTATCGGCTTAGGCGGATCTCGAGAGAGGAGTCGGGAGTTAAGCGTAGGGTTGCGAGGGCTTTATATCGGGCGGTCCTGGTGGTTTATTGCGCCTCAGTCTGAGCGCTTAAGATGTACCATACCCGGATATCGCAGCAGTTGTCGGCAACGCAGCGCTCGTTGCTGCTCCCAATGGGAAGGTTTAGCCGCAACGTGACGACTGAGGTTCTGCAGGTGCTGACGGGTTGCCTCCTCTTGGATCTGGAGGTGGTTAGATCCGTGGCTAGATATTTTCTAAAACGGGGTCGGGTGGTAAACTTGGATATTAGTTTGGATATCGCTCCACCCGAGGAAGACATAGCGAGCTGGGCCAGGGACGTAGCCTTTCGAGATTTGGATATCTTATTACTGAAACAATGGAACGAAAGGTGAAGGAGTTCTACCAAGGGGAGGACAACGTTCTCGTTTTTGCAGGAGGTGAAGTGGGGTTGTAGCATTGTTTCCGACGAACTGTCATATGCGGTTTCACGGTTGGTCACGGGGCATGGACAGTTGAATCGTAAATGGGCAAGGATCGGTCTGGTGGGGGAGGGGAGATGTCGGTGCGGACAGGAGGCGCCAAGTGAGCACGTGTTGTTTGTTGGATTGCCCTCTATATTCTGGTTTGCGTCAGCGCTTGCAGAGGGAGGTTGGGTTCCACGTTGCTTTGTAGAATAATAGTCTGCCCCTGCTGCTCGAAAAGTGTGCCGGGTACAGAGGTTTTAGGCGATTTGCGGAAGAAACATTTAAAAGGAGAATATAATGGGTCAATAGGGGCTGATTGGGTAGGTAGTTTGCATGTTAGTATGAAAGTAATTTGTTGCATGAATGCCGGTTTCAGGCTAGCAGATAGCTATAACCCTTAGTTTTAGGCTAGTATGTAAGATTGGGTGTAGGATTTTCTCGTACCCCCCCAGGAATATGGAGTACTGAGGAGCGTAAGAGTGTTTATGGCTGAATGAACGAGGTTAGAGTGCAAGGGTGTAAAAAAATATAAACTGTTTTGGAATGAATGGAAGATAGGTTAGGTTCTTTGTCCCCCCAGGAATATCGAGTACTGGAGGGACCTGTAGGTTAGAATTAGCTTAATTAAATTCATTTCCATTGTTTCGGGGCGTGACGCTCAGCGTTAGGGGCTTTTATACGGGCGGGAATGCGCGAGAGCCCAGGGATCGCCCACCCAGTGTACCTTTTTCAATAAAAAAACAATCATCAGAGACATTTTCCGTGGTAGCCTGCTTCATTTTGTGAAACTAAGTTACTCTGTGCGAGTCTGTGCTGTCACACTGTCTGAAAAACGCATCCTGAAGATGGGCGAACGCCCGAACCCGTCGATGACCACAAAATGAAGCAGGCTACCACGGAAAATGTCTCTGATGCTTTCCAGCTCTGCGGAACCAACCACCACAACAAAAAAAACAATCGTTAACTTATTTAAGTTATCATTAATTTTATGGACTGCACTTTCAGTGACCTCAAGTTCGCCCAAAAAGAGCAAGCCAGATACTTAATGGTGTCGTTTTCACCCGCAGTATCTATATACTCACTGTACTCCAAGTGCAGCCTCTTTTTCTAGAGGGGACCATCTTGCATAAGAGAGCTGTACTCTTACTAGGGTTAATTGCTAGCCCTATTGCCCTCATTACTGCTTGGACCATATCAACCGCTCTCTCCGCTGTCCTCTCATTATGGGTTGTAATAGCCTGATCATCGGCAAAACCTGTTAGAATAAGAGGGATCCGTCCCTCATGAAGTCTGTAGCTCAGTTGGTTCGCTATTTGGGGATCACATATTTCGTTATACATGTGATCTATTGTTGTGTAAAGAGAGTTGGTGGAGACAGAGGTCTGCCCTGAGGCACACCCCTTCGTACGGCAATGGCATTCGTCTGAACAGCTCCTGCACATACTCTAATAAAATTATTCTCAACAAAGGCCATAATTGTTTTTCTAAGGTCTTCTGAAACTCCTTTGGCTTTCAAAGTCAGGGCAATGTGTTTATGGTCAATATGTCACGTCAAGGAACGCCACGGCTCCCTCTCGTTTGATCTTCTTGGCATCATTTAGAACTGCACCAGTCATGCATTAACATGGCAGCCTGGAAGACCTTTGACGAATCCTCTAAGATACATCAAAGGTCCTTTTCTAAGATACATCTGAGTGTGGAATACACTGTGATGAGTCTCCATGAAGTTATATCCGAAGCTGCTCCTTTGCCTTTATATATAAGAATCGTTCTTCCTTCTTGAAGAGGCTCAGCTATATGGCTGGTTCTTAATATTATCTCTATTATGGTTTAATAATATTTTAAATATCACGTGCCTTAACAGCATCAGGCCCTGGAGAAGTGTCCAGCGATTGCTTTGTGCACTGCTTGGACACAGATTGTTTCTAAGTCTGGATTTGTGGGCCGTTCTTCATAATGATCGCGCCGCTTTGAATTAGATTCCACAAAGTTGGTTATAAAAACTCTCAATATCTTTAATGTTTATGGGCACAGTTAGTTTGGGGGCACCTGCATTCACTATACTTGGCATTATTTGTTTTCTTCTGTTACAATAGTTATATTGTGCGAGTTCGTATTCATACTGTCGTTTCCTTTTATTTTTCGCGGCTTTGATTTGATCCTTACTTGTCATCTTAATGCTATTTTTCTTTCTTTCTCTCACTGCAGGATGTTGAGGATCAGGGAGGTGACTATTAGCACCGCGGAGGAAAATGAAAAAATCCCTAATATTTTTGTCAAATTTCTCTGACAGAAATTCGAAGGAATTCTGAAGCTGTCCACCGAAAATTGAGGCCCACCTCTTAATTTCTTCCTTGATAGTAGATTATTAGCAACATGACTCTTGCTAGATACTTTCTCTCCCTTAAGAATTTTTCCTAATGTGATTTCATTTGCCTCTTTAGGATGCTTCCTAGAAATATGTTGCCGCAGTCCTCTATTGTTTTTAAATGATAGTTTGCAAAGAGAGCAAACAGCTTCCGGTCCTTTATTTGCATTCTCGCTGTCAGAATTATCAGTACTTTCCACAATCTCATAGTTCCCTGTACCGCATCTCATGTGCGTGGCTGATTTTCTGGCAAAACATCATGGATTGAAATAGCCTTCCCTAGCAGGACACAAGAGTTTTCATCCATCCACTCTACGCGCACTAGCTCTTGTTCCACATTACTTCCTGCAGGGCTTACATTAAGTAGTGAAGATACTGTAACCTCTGCACTGGAGCGCCCGTTTTCAATGCCCATATTTGTTGCCCCACTGTTAAACTCTTATTCTATTCCCCATTCATTCTGACAAATCATAAGATACATATGTACGTACATAAATATCAGATAGCAAATAATGATCCTAACCTCCTATATACAGTTAAAATAGAACTATTTACAATATTCACAGGCTTCCCCCTCGCTCTGAAAAGAGCGGATTGGTGCCCCGTCCCCTCTATGGGTGCGTTTAAATGATTTCTCCCTTAGCCCAGAAATATATATAAAAAAAAATCAATTTCTGATTACCAGCCCCGGCGACACGAACGCAGGAGCACCACTCGCAAAGAAGTAGAATCTTTCCTTTTCCCTTATTAATAAGAAATACCAAGTATTCTGAATAAAAAATATATATCAGAATAGTAGACTATACCAACTATCAACGTATTTCTTACATCAGTGTAATCGCTATAACACATATCTTTACGAGAGGCGCGGGGCCAATGGTTCCCGTAATAAGAATGAGTAAGATGAGTGAGAAGGTCATGACAGCCCGAAGCTGCCACCAGTGTCGGCATCTGCCCCTCTCATAAATAAAACAAACAAGCTTCGAAAACATACTCTCTAACCTATTTTATTCGCGCTAATAAATACATTCACACTAATCGTAGTCAATTTACATCTGCCATACCTGAACACTCACAATACTTAATATATACAATTTATATACTATCTAAACAAAAAATTTACTGTATTTGTCAGCAGCAACATTTTAAATATTTCAAGTCGTGACTATCCTTACATAATTATATTAAACTATTGTTTTAATCTGACACACTAATAAGTAATCTAAAACACTAATACAAGATAGTAATTGGTGTTTTGGTACTGCTGGGGTGTTTTAATGTTAATCACTAATTTGTTCATAGTATTATTATTGCAAATGCAATGTCAGAGATATTTTCCGTGATAACCTGTTTTTTCTGTGTGTCAAAGCAGTGTGATAACACATTCTGATGGGCGAACGCCCCAAACCGTTCAATGACCACAAAAGAAGCAGGCTATCATGGAGAAAAGGCACAATAAGCCTTTGATGGCTACGGTGCCGGAGTATAGCTCACTCGAAGTTGCAAAAATCTAAATCTGGAAAATCTGAAAAATCTAAATCTGATGCTTTCCAGCTCTATGGAACCAAGCACAACAACATAAATGTAATGCTTTTTTAATTTTTAAAAGATCTGAATAATTACTATTGTAAGACAACTTACCTCAATCTGCATCTTGAGATGCATTTTAAATTTATCTAAAAGTGCTAGAAATATTGAAAGCGATAATTGGAATACTTGTGGTACCGAAGATACACCATTCTTCGATAGCGCTACACATAAATACTGTTTAATGGCCGAAACAAACATTGTATTCGTTCTGAATACCGGCCCAGCTGATTGTAAAATTGAAAGAAGCAAATGTAATGATAAAATTTTCGAACGTAATTCGTGACATCTGTACACAAATAGAAAAAAAAAATCATTAATTTATATGTTTTAAACTTAAAATTAATAAATAAACAATTTCAATTGTTGTACATACTTTGGATCAACGTTACCCTCAGGTAAAGGTTTCATGGAAAGTTTACACAAAGCTCTGAATACAAGAAAAGCATCTTTTTGCAATATATGCGAAAATTGGGCTTGAATTTTATAGGATTCCCCAGGTTCTCCAGAAACCGTAGAGTCTACAGCATCCATACTATCCTGGAATGTAAACAAATTGTTTTTATTAATGACTGGAAGTCATAAAATTGGATAGAAATGAATATTGATTGCTTACACAAAATAAAAAATAATACCTGTGAAGGCACCCTGTTTAATACTTCATTTGGTGATGGTGTTTCTAAAACTACTGGAGACTCACCTTCTTCGATTACAGAAGTAGCAGCAGCGGGTACTTCTAAAGATGTTGCTGCCGCCACTTCACTAACTATAAATACATGTAAACATTTAAAATTAAAATTAGTTTCTACCTTCTTAAAACTGGGAAATGAAAAATAATAAAAAAGATTGCCTACCAGGAATACTGTCAACAATATCATTGAGAATCTGGGTTACCACTTGTGTACTGGTAGGCTCTGTTTCCTCAGATATATCTCTTTGTTTGTCTATTTCATCGGCCTTTATATTATGCAAAACAAATTACGAAAATAACTTTAAGACAAAAACTTTTCGAACCAAAACTAAAGTCTGAGTATGAAAACAGTTTATTTTTAGTAAATGTTTTATAAAGTCGACATCAGATATTTTCCGTGATAGCCTGCTCATTTTGCAATGAATGATTTTAATGTTATATACGTGGGAGAATCGTATACTGTATGAAGTAGCATTTTAAAGGAAAAATTAACATTACAACCGGAAATATATTTTCCAAATGTGGAATTTGAATAATTAGTTTGCGAAGTTTAAGCAAAATATTGAATCGAGAAAACTAGAAAAGAATGTTCAGTAATTGTTGTGGTAGTTGGTTCCGCAGAGCTGGAAAGTGTGTAAACTGAATTTACTCTGTGCAAGTCTAGGTTGTCACATTGTCTGAAAAACGTAACCTCAAGATGGGCGAACGACCTAAACCGGCCGATGACCACAAAATGAAGCAGGCTACCACAGAAAATGTGTCTGATGAAAGTTCAATAAAGTCGCACTGATCAGACCGAGAGAATGTCAGCGTACACAGCTGCCTGTTGGGCTGATAAGCTTGGCATGCAGTCGTACAGCGGCACTCTGTTGCGAATGCAAAGAGCCATTTTGTGCTCGGTAACAAGGGCTTAAGCGACACCATCCACAGCCTCCTTACCGGTGGTCGCTGGTGTGTTGCCACTTGATCTCCTTGTGGAGATAAGTATAAAAAAGGGGTAATGATTCTCCTTGATGGTGAGGAACTGCCCAGTCGGATGCCTCCTGCTCTTGCAAAGAAAAAGATTCGAGAGTACGAGATTGGGAAGTAGCAAAGACGCTGGGATGAGGCAGAGACAGGGAGAATCGCTACGAATTCTTCCCAAATCTGCATCACAGACTGTCGATTCGATGGCTGGAGCTATTCCAAACCATAACGCAATATTTCACGGGCCATGGGGAGTTCAATTCTAAGCTCCATGAGGTGGGTTTGAAAGATTCCCCGAATTGCGAATGCGGTGAACGGGACACAGTGCATCACGTTCTCTTCCAGAGTCCTCTCCTCGACGAGGCAAGAATCCACATGGAATTCAAGCTGAAAAGGAGGGGAGAGAACTGGTCGGGAGATTGTAAAGAGTAAATGAGAAGTGCTAGCAATGTTAAAGACTGTCGAGTTTGCTCGTGAAGTAGCGGCAATGCGCCGGACTAGACGGAAATGTAAAGGTCCGCCTCCACGTTGCAGGGATGGAAACTTGTAGGCAAGGCTAAGTGTCCATAGGCATCGGTTTTGGCGCTATGCTCTAGGTACGATGGCTAAGAGTGTGCTCAATTTTGATCAGAACGATTGATGGATATTCTCCAAAAGCTCCCTCTCAGCACTTACATGGTGGTCCTAAATAGAACAGAATATCAAGCTCCTGCGAATTTTCTTTTTAGAGATATTTTGTTCACGTATACCGCAATGGCTAAAAACATTTTGTTTGTACTTTAGAATTTGTCAATTTAAAATGAGAATATGAGTAAAAAAAAAAATCTGTTAAATGTTTTTTTCTTGTTAGTACTAGATGCTTTCATTGGCATGCACATAAAATTATTAATTATTATTAAAGTTCATTTTCAAGGTTTAACTTACTGCTTGTGACTCCATTCTGGAGAAAATTACATTTATAGCTTGTGTAAGCGTTGCCCTGGCTGTGGTTTGATTAATTAAATTTTTACTAGCCAAGTAAATATTGTAGACAGTGCGCACGGCGAGCAATACAGTTCCTTCGTGGATTTCAACATGCTGCGATGTGGATACAGTCAGCACTGCCTGAAATAGTAATAATACTTGAATTATCTTCTGCATTTGGATTATTTAGTTAGATAAGGGGGTTCATATCAAATTACGAATCACAGCAAATTATTATCTAAAATTGACGTTTTAGGCTAAAATAAAAGAATTTGAGACTATGTATGCCTTAAAATGGTTTAATCCGTGGCCGTTGGTTTGATACTCGAATTTCTATTAATAGGCTACTTTTCCTTTGCATACTTGCTTATATGGTAATATAGTTATCACAATATGGTAATACGGTTGTAGAGAATCCCTTTTTATGTAGCCACAATTTGTATTTAATTTTATGATATTGCTACATTGTTGACATTTCGATTTTGTTCTGGCATTTTCTCAAAGACTACTGAATGCATTAATATTTAATTAATGCAGTAATATTTAATTTTTGAATGAAATTGACCTTTGTTAGGTAATTCAGTATTAACAAAATAATGTGTATATAAACTTGTCTGATGACCGTTATAAATAATTTCTTGATTTTCTCTTTTGAATATCAGCAAGGGGTATTTATTACATGCAATTACTTGGAGAGTAGCGACCAATGGTTTACCACAGCTCAGGAGTCCATGCACTTCGTCAGAGCAGTACACAATACACTTAACTACATACTCTACCCTTTACAGACTTGTCCTTGGACAAGCACAGTACAGAAACTAGTGTCTCAATTCCTAGTTAATTGGCATAAGCCAAAGGAGAAGGAAGGGATTAGCTCAGTGGTAGCACGCTGAACTAGCAACGCGAAGGTCCCGGGTTCGAATCCAACTCTGTTGCCCTTAGATGATCTCTTCCTAGGAGCCTCTACAGCTCCACTGTTTGGTGATGGGCAGTGTTATCTGAAGTTAGAGAACACTGCTCGGAGGCCGGCAGGCAGGGCACTGAGAAAGCTCCGGGGGGCACAATAGATCTTTCAGGTCGTAGCGCACTAATCCCCTATAACAATCATGTTCTTCCTCTTTTGATGAGGGATCGATTCAAATTATATCAAAAAAAAAAAATGTTGTTAAATTTAATGTAGACATGTGAAATAAACTTCAGATTTTAAAATTATACAGTAAACTTTTTGTCTATGTTCATTATTATTTTTGTAATGCAAATCTATACTAGGTTGCTAGACTGCGGAATGGTAACTATGACGCAGGGCATTGGAAAAAAAAATATTTTTGTAGTCCGTGTCTTAATTTTAACAATGTTAAATGGAAAAGGCATAAATTTATACTTTAAATCTTGAAGGCTATATAACGCTCATATGAGTGTAAAAAACATGTATTGTTATGCCACTACTGTAGAGTTAGCCTGGAACAATTTAAAAGTGGTTTTTATTAAAGATTTAAAGTATAGATGTAAGCCTTTTTCATTTAACCTTAATATCGCATTGTCGTTAAATTTAAATACATTAAATTTATAGGAATTTATATTGAATTAACTAACTAATATCAATTTAATACAAAAATTAAGTGTTACACTGCATTAATGTTTACGAAAATGTCAACCATAAATATAATAAAATAAAGCTATATATAAATAGGGGTTATATTTAGTATAATATCCAAGCTATAGGTTCTTTGGAATCGAAAATTTATGAATGTGAATTCTTCTTGAAACAATATATCATAATTATGAGTTGTTATTAATTATTGTCATTCGTTCATATATATTTCTTAAAATACCATGCAGAATTAATTTTCATGATGTACTCACCTTGATAATCTGTAACTGGACTTTTTCATCTGTTTGAGGACCAATGAAACAACCACATATAGTTTCTACAATTCTATCTATAAGTAGTTTTCCAGGAGTTGTGGAGTCCGGCACGTTTCCCGTCAGGTGGCCATAAGCTATTAGTTTCTGCAACAACAAAAACAAAGATATCATATATTTCTTTAAAATACAAGCATTTGCAGTTGATGATCAGTCAGTTCTTACTTAAATTCATGCTGTTTCACTTTTAAACAAATAGTTTCACAATACGTGCTGCAGGTGCATGTCATTGCGGTTCTCAATGAACAATGCCGAAATAAAACCCTAATAACAAATTATAATTACCAATTTTACCATCTGCGTCTTGTCCCTTTCTGATTTTATTATAAATTCCCTTATAATAAAATAATGTAGTTTGGAGGTAGGGGCGAGGAGTATGAATGTGATGCATACTGTGCGCCAATAAAGAATTTTAATTAAAAATGAGAAGCTTCAACCAGTGCTTCAAACTGTGAATCCTGTAACACCCACTTTTGCTATATTCTATTCTCTGATCTCTGAATAAGATATCGAACGGCAAGCAGAATTTCTTGTTATACAATTCATCAATTGAGAGTATATAGTGGTTTAATAATCAACTACACAATAATATGTTATTTATTTTTCCAACCAAAAAACACCGTAGTTTTTAACTACATAGTTTTAATAATGTTTTTATCACTATGATCGCTTCCAAGATCAAATATCTTGACTATTCACTCAAGATCATTGAACTGATTTTGTTCAGGAAGTAGTTTTCAAGCTATGAAGTGTTTTATATTATGAACCACTAAGAACACTTCAGTTTTAGTATATTTTTACTTTCTCTTACTCTTAGAAAGAAAGAGTAAGTATTGTAATCGTGTCAAATTTTCGATATCGAGTTTTCACCGGAAATATCCGTTTTGGGTCCCCTGAATCCAAAAAACAAACAAACAAATAAGTGGTTTTTAGAAAATGGTCTCTGTGTGTGCATGGGAACAGCATAACTCAAAAACGAAAAATGTAGAAAGTTTAAACTTGATATTCCGTTTAGGTATCACCATGGGATCGACAGTAAGTCATCTGTCAAAATTCCTCAACCGGAAGTACCACTTTACTAGTTTTTTGTTTTACCTTTTTGCGATTTTCTCAAAAATGGCTCCGACGATTTTCTTGAAACTTCTTATATAAACTACACATACAAAGAGCTACAACTTTTATTTGGAACATTTCTTCGAGAAATTCATTTAAGGGGGCTTTTGAGGGAGGGGTGGGATTAGGCTTTCCACTAAGTCTTATTTCAGTTTACTATACAGTTCTGTCATCTAAATAATATTAGTTAGAATGTTGTAAAATGGATGTTGAGGTTCGGACCAATTCGGATCCAATTTACACATTGAATACAGCGGTCATAACCAACACCAAAACATTAGTTAGAATTCAATATGTTGTTGAAATTCCGAGTTTGAAAAAATCGGATGACCGGAAATGCGCTTTTACTGAACGGTCTTTTTGTTGTCAATGAACTCCGTCGAAATCATTTGAAATTTGGTACACAATTTTGAAAACTGGAGTAAGACTAAGTTGTGTGAATGTTTCACACCAGACTTTTTTATAAAGTTTACTTGTAGCTAAAAACAATTAATCAGATTTTTTTTTTAAATTTCGTTATTAATAAAAAGAAAACCAAAAAATCTGGTGTGAAACACTCGCACAACTTTCTCTTACTCCAGTTCTCAAAATTATAATTGACAAATTTTATAGTTTGTGTACCAAATTTAATGAAATTCGTCGAAAACTGAAAACCTGTTCAATAAACGCGCACCTCCGGTTTATTAATTTTCTTGAAACTCGGAATTTCACCCATCTATTTATTTCTAGTTAATTTTGTTTGGATGACAGAATTGTATAATCAACTATGATAGCACTTTAGGGAAAAACATAACCCCACCCCCCCAAAATGTCCTTAAATGCATTTTCCCGGAGAAATGTTTCAAATAAAAATTGTAGATCCTTGTATGTGTAGTTGATATTCCAAGTTTAAAGAAAATCGGTGGAGTTGTTTCAGAGAAAATAGCAGAAAACCGAAAAATACTTTTCAGTAAACACGGACTTCCGGTCTTCCGATTTTTCCAACCTTGGAATTTGAGCATTTAATTATAACTAATATTATTTAGATGACGGAATTCTATAGTAAACTGAAATAGCACTTTAGAAGAAACCTAACCCCACCCCTCCCCCAAAAGGCCCTTAAATGATTTATATTTCCCAGAGAAATATTTCAAATAAAAGTTGTAGATTTTAGTAAGAATAATTGCTATGCAAAGTTTGAAGAAAATCGTCGGAGCCATTTTTGAGAAAATTTGACACGAGTGAAAAAAGTGAAAAAACCAACTAGTAAAGTGGTACTTCCGGTTGAGGAATTTTGACAGATAATCTACAGTCGGATCCCATGATGATACCTGAACGTAATATCAAGTTTGAACTTCCTAAGATTTTTCGTTTTTGAGTTATGCTTTTCACATATACATGCATACATACACACACACACACACACACACACATATATACCATTTGCTAAAAACCACTTTTTTGGTCCCAGGAGACCTCAAAACGGATATTTCCGGTGAACACTCGATATCGAAAATTTGACACGATTACATACTTCCTCTTACTAGGAGAAAGTAATTAAGAGTAATTAAAATAAGTAAGAGAAAGTAATTAAATGTTTCGTAGAAGTATGCGTTTGAAGACAATTTGCTAATTAGAACAAACGTAGTAAGAAAAGTTCTTCAATATTTCAATGGAAATATTCAAACCTTCAACAAGCTCACAATTTTCACATTTTTCAAAAGTCTTAATAATAATTAGAAACTTTTTCTTCCTAGGAGCCTCTTACAGCTCACTGGCCGGTGATGGACAGTTTTGTCTGGAACGAGAGAACTGTTTCGAAGGCGAGAGTGCACGGAGAAGGTCCCGAACTTTGGGGTAGCTATATGGGCCCAGAAGAGCTTTGAATAGCATAGGCCTTGGTCTCTCCCCACAGACAATAAAAAAAAAATTAAAGAAACATTCAATATAGAAATGAACTGGTATGGTAAAAATCTCATGAATATTATGTTTTTAAAATTAATGAAGGAAAAGGGTTGTGAGTTTCGGTCTTTTTTTGAAAAAAATAAAAAAACTTAAATTCTTGCCAACGTTTCGACAAATATGTTGTCTTTTTCAAGGCCTACAACATATAAATACAATAGGTTCTTTTTTGAAAGTCAAAATCAAAAACAAAAAACAGAAAGTAATAAAAAATAAAATTATGGATTAATTCTAAAAATTTTTGGTTTACTTACATAAAAAATAAAAAAAAATAAAAACTATTAAATAATCTTTAAAACATATCAAACTTGAAAACTTATGTATAATTTTGTAAATAAAAAGTGAGAAACCTCAACACAGAGAATAGTGAACAAATAACCATAGTGAACATCGGGCAGGTATATTTATAACGGGACTAGTGGAGAAAGGCGTCTATTTGGAAAAAACTGAACGTAATAGGAAAAACTTAATTTTTTAGAAATGCTATATATAAAAAAAGAGAAAAATTCTATTAATTATAGGACAGATACCAACGGTCTCTCTTCAATTTATCACAACCTGATTTCCTAATCCCTGACCTTGTTTTTCCAAATAGACCCCTTTCTCCACTAGTCCCGTTATAATTTGTTTTTTTATTTTTTTCAAAAAAAGACCGAAACTCACAATCCTTTTCCTTCATACAAGCAACGGTCGAGAAGAATCTTCCTTTAAAATTAATATTCAATGACTTTTTCAGAATGTGCTCAGACAAGTTACATTTTAGTCAATAAATGAAACTTTTTTATTTGAATTTCTGTCTTTGAATTATTTATATCACTACAATTAATGCCATTCGTACACTATATAATCTGAGATACTTGTTGCACATATTCAATCTTGGGCTTTATTCTGTTCACTAGATGGGCTTTAGATAAATTAACAGTTTTCACTTTCTCTAACTCCTAATAAGCGGAAGTATTGCGAATCTGGCAATTTTCGAAATTCAGTTTTTACCGGAAATACATGTTTTGAAATCCCCAAATCTAGTGAGAAAACTCACACGACTTCCTCTTACCTTAATAAATACAATTAAGTTTAGAACTTTTCTTTAAAAAAGTAACGTTACAACGTTTAGTTGGGTTGGCCATAAAAATGGAGGTGACTCCCACCACACAATGGAGGACACACGTAGATCATTTGCTACAGCCATTTTTTTTCGTATTCAGGAACCCCAAAACATGTATTTTTGGTGCAAACTCAATTTAAATCCATCAACTGGAAGTGCGACTTTACAGAATGTTTTTCTTTTTTCTCGTACTTTTCTCGAAAACGGCTCCATTTTCTTTAAACTTCGTATACTACGTACACACATAAATACCTATCACTTTTACTGAAACATTTTCCCGGAAACATTGATTTTTTGGGAGTTCTAGGTGAACAGTAGTGTTATGCTTTCGTCTAAGTACCACTTCAGATTTTTACCTACATAATATTAATACTCATTGAAAGTATTCGTAGAATAGCCAAATTAAGGAAATTGGTTAACCGGAAATGTGACAATATGTCTATAGATTTTCGGGTATTGGTCAATGAAAAAATTTTTTTTTTTAGTTAAAGGTAAACGTTTCGATTATATTTCATAATCTTCCTCAGTACCTGTATACAACAACAAAATCAACAGTAAATATATAAAAAAAAATTTTTTTTTTTTACATGAAAATAAAAACTGAAAAATAGAAATACTAAGTGTGTTACGATAACCTACCAAAACTAAGATGTTATCTTGGTTTACAAATGTTATTATTGCATTTTTATAATTATATAAATTATATTCTATTATTTTAAAAAATAATATAAAATTATAAAATTATAAAAAATTATAAAAGAACTAAAAAAATCAAACTCTGCTGACTAAAAATATTGCACAAAGGTTAGTGTGATGACAAATAGTAGAATGACAATATAATTCTATCCAGTTTTTATTTTCATGTAAAAAAAATATAACATGGAAAACGACTATAACGATTTCCTTTAAATTTGTTATGCTAACTTCACAGATAAAAACGAATACATTTATTAAAACATGCTAATCAATTAACAAACAGATCTATCAGTGCAATTTCTGTTATTATGAAAATATTACTAGCGGGTAAATCCAATAGCTGGGACTCAAAATTGAAACTATTTAATTCCATAGTATCTGCAACTACGTTATACGGTTCTGAAATCTGGTCACTAAGATATCTCACAAAATTGAGAAAGTACTCCCTATGTATTTAAAAAGACTTTTATTACTAACTATAGGACACCTAATTACCTTGTAAGACAGAAACTGGAAGTGTGCCACTGGCCTTTAATATATTCTCAAAAATAATTAACTATTAGATAAATATTCTTAAAATGCAAGATTCTAGATATCCTAAAATTTGCTTTAAGCGATTGAAACATATGCACGAAAATAAAAATGGCTTAGAAGAATACAATTGGTAGTCTCAAATTTCAAAACAGTTTTCTGTAATTAATTGATGTCACTGCCCAAATTGAGGCAGCGGCCAAAGAGTTTGGATTGGAGGTTAACTGCCAGAAAACCAAATATATGGTTGTGACCAGAAAGAGAAGGATATTTCGGAACCTAGGGGTGGGGGAATATATCTTTGAAGGAGTTAAAGATTTTAAATATTTGGGCGCAGTGTTAACCTCAAAAGACGAGGTAATAGAAGATATTTCTGGTCGAACAGCTGCTGGAAATAAATGCCTGTGGGCTCTTCAAGCGGTGTTTAGAAGTAAAAATGTGTCAAGAGCAGCAAAAATAAGACTTTATAAGACTGTGCTGAGGCCGGTTGTCACATATAGCTCAGAAACGTCGGTTTTGACAAAAGCAGAAGAGCAAATGTTACGTAGGTGAGAGAGAAAAATATTAAGATTTGGACCTGTGAGGACAGAGGAACGCTTCAGGATCAGGACGAACCAAGAAGTGTCTGAACTTTTGGGGGAGTCTGATATTGTGTCTTGTTGCTGGTTGAAGCTGGTACACTGCGTGGTTGGGACACATCCACCGGATGGAGGATATAAGGGTCCCCAAAGAAAGCATTATATGGACATCCTGATGGGAGGAGGCCCCGAGGCAGACCAAGGTTGAGATCACAGATATTTTCCGTGATAGCCTGCTTCATTTTGTGGTCATCGACCGGTTTCGGGCAATCGCCCATAATCAGGATGCGTTTGCCAGACACGGTGATATAACAGACTTGCACAGAGCAAATTCAGTTTACACATTTGTAAAGTTCAGCTAAAGATTAGTTTACGGAAACAATTCCCAACAACTGTGAAAAAAATAAAATAAAAAATCATTTTCTTTTCTGTTTCGGAATATGGATACCGAGTTAACAGCCAAAAATACCTTTTCGTTTCAGGAAGCCTCAAAGTACACATTTCCGATGAAAACATTATTTAAAATTTGACTTCTCCTTCAAACTGAGAAGTAAAATACATTATCTCTAAGACTAATATGATTACAGTTATAGTAATGAATTCGTTTAAAAATGAAACTTGAGACAGTGTGACAGAGAGTAATGGTGACTGAAGATACAAATTCCGATTATACAGAAACTGTAGGCTTGTCAATGTCAGTTCCGGAAGGAGATTGCGCCATTGTTTGGCTCACTTTCAGACTTTATCTCTAATTGAGTTTAATTATTTATAAACAAGATAACCAATAAGTCAACCAACAAAGTATTAATAAATAAAACAACCAATTTGAAATACTGTAGTTAATAACACTTTACACCTAGAATGATCAATAAAATAAAATTAGAAATATTTACAATAAAAAACATAATAAAGTAATTTTAAAGGCTATTAAAAGACTTCCTTACAAAAAATAATATAATGTGGTATCTGAAATAATAACACCAATGTAGTCAACTTCTAAAAATTGAAAAAATGAATATGGATGTCCTAAATTATTGGTGTCGTGATAAATACATATAAGAATATTTCAAAATGTTACACCTTTCTATCGCAGAATGCAAGCTTTTATGTATGCAACCTGTTTTATATTAACCACTTTTGTTTATTTATCGCAATTATCAGGTTGACCTTGTTGCAAGAAAGAAAGTTTGATAATTTCAGAAAGGGAAACAAAAAATAGAATATTTATTTATGTGCTATGGCCAGGAGCTAATGCAAGAAAAAATAAAGTATATTTTTTATTTCAATAATATATGCAGCTAATTTCATTTCTTGAACGTTATTTTACTAATTGTATAGAAACAAAATAGAAATTTAAAATCATATGGAATTTGGATGTACAATTATGCTGCTCGAAAATTTATTTATTTTTTAAACTACTGCTAAAGTAAGAAATTAGAAAAAAAATAACACAACTGTTTCTTGTTTTGGTTTGAGAATCAAGGTATTAAGACTATGAGGAATTCAAGACGTTACGTTTTAAACTTGAGAAGTATATAAAGTTATATTTTTTAACGAGAAGATAACTCCATATGTCTGCAACCATATTAACTTAAGGTATGAACCGATCTGATTATATCGAGATTTTAAATATTCGCATTTATTACACAGTACTACTAAATAATTTCAAATGGGTAACATTAAGTAATTTCAAAGGACATTATAAATAATATTCGTTATTTAAAAAAATTAATGACTTCCATATTATTGAAATTCCTATTTTTAGGTTAGTCTTATTACAAGCCTTTAAACACTCAATATAACTGATCACAATTCTTCAAATTTAATTATACAATGAATGATTATATTCATATATACATTTTAACGCTTGCCTGTAAACAATCTAAAGCGGTGACTACAATCCGTGATGATTTGCTCTGACATGCTAGTTCAAACGGAAGAAAATATTTTTCAGCCGAAACTATATCATTATTTTCCTTTGGTAAAGGTAACGTTGAAGAACCAGTTCGATCTTCCACATCTCCTTCTTTCAATTCTTTCCTTATTTCATCTGAAATAAATTACAAATAATTTTAATGGTAAACATGATCCAACAACGTTCCATCAAATTCTGGAAGAGCTAAAATGTTGTCAATAAATAATAGTCTAAATAAATGAAATCCAATGGAAATAAGACACATCTAGTAAAATTATGTAACATTACCTAATGCCACCTCACATGCTCGTTTCAATTGTAAATGATGCGATCTTCTAATATCCTTGTCGCTCAAAATTCTTTCCAAAGCTCGAACGATAAACATTTCTTTCGTTTTAAAACTGTTTTGCATCTTTCAAATAAAGTATAGTATTCGCCAAATGTTAAGGCCATAAATATACACTAGAACTGTACTAAATTTAACTAACATTACTGTCAGGCAGTGACAGAATGACCATTTTGATCGAACAGCAGGTAACAGCATTACACAGCTGTAGGTTGCCTTCTCCGATCTAGACACCACCTTAACAGTTATGCGCACGCGCACACACTTATTAATCGTAATTGAGTACAGTATAGCAGCTGCTAACCAGAATTTTTGATAAACTATCGTAGGTTACTTTCATTTTGGAATAAACATATTTAGTTAAATAGAATTTTTAAGTTAAAAATAACAATATGTTCAGTGAATATGTAGACAGTGTTTCTGTTATTCAGGCAAAATGACTAACCTTTGACTTTTGGAAGTAAGTATTTTGATTTTCCTGTTATTAACATACAGAGTTTAGATCGCCATTTCAAATACATTATTGATGAAAAATAAAATATATTTATCTATTAAAAAATTATTTTAACTGGTGTTATTTAGGTTGCATTGCTGCTAAGCTATATTAACAAATGAAATTATTTATTTTTGTTTTTATCCTTTTATGGACTCACAATAAATTCACTATCCTTGAAAGCATTTTTGTCTTTTTTAAGTAATCGTTTCTTTTAATTCTTGAAAGTAAAGGCTACTTTCAAATATTTCACCTTTTCACTAATACCAATAAATATGTTTATTTTTAACGCAAAGTGTTATACCATGGCAACTAATAATAAATATCAGCAGATTTGAAATATTTATAAGTGCACCGCTTTTTTTATAATTTGCAAAATTTGATGAAATCCTTATTTTAATTGCAGTTAATTTGCTTACTTGCAGAAGTTTTTTTGGAAACAATATAGTAGTGAGTTGAAGAGATGGAAGACGGTGGTAGTGGTGATATTTGCAGAGTTTGTCGATCTGAGGGCACTGCAGATAGACCATTGTTTCATCCTTGCATTTGTACTGGCTCAATTAAATGGATTCATCAAGAATGTCTTGTACAGTGGATGAGGTTACTAGAGCATTAATGACGCAGTTTTCTTTTAATAATATCAGATCATTATGTTTTCACTTTTATTCTTTGTTTCTTGTATATATTTTGTGATTATGAAATATTACGTCACTTATTTTTTTAGGTGTTAATATAGTTTGTGATGAGAATGCAAAAAATCAACATTTCAATAAATTCTTATAATTATTTTTGTTTTTATTAAATAGATACAGTCATAAAGAATTCTGCGAACTATGTGGCCATCGATTCTCCTTCACACCAATATATTCGCCAGATATGCCACGAAGATTGCCGATAAGAGATGTAGCAGGTGGTCTACTTTCTTCTATAGCGACTGCCGTTAAATATTGGTTGCATTATACGCTAGTTGCTATAGCATGGCTGGGGATTGTTCCACTCACTGCATGCAGGATATATAGATGTCTGTTCAATGGATCAGTTGATTCGGTTAGTTATCGATTATCTGTTTATTATCATTATTACATTTCAGGTATATTTATTCATTTTTCTGGTATGTTTTACCCCAGATTTTGACACTACCACTTGATATGCTTTCCACGGAGAATATTGGCTCCGATATATTCCATGGATGTTTCGTTGTCACCTGTACCTTGTTTGCTTTTATTGGACTGGTCTGGTTACGAGAACAAATTCTACATGGTGGAGGCCCAGATTGGTTAGAACCAGAACAGCAGGGTGGCGCCCAACAAGGACCTGCGGCCGGTGGAGGAGTGGAAGCATTAGGTCAAGCAGGACCACCGCAACCAGCTGCCGGTGGAGCGGGCAATGCAGCGCTGGCCTTTGCTGCAGCACAACAACAATTACAGCAACATTTACAACAACAGCAAAACAACAATTTGTTAGAGCCCATTAATGAGGAAGTTGGTGGTGGTGGTGAAGCAGCCGTAGACGGCATGGGCGGAGGTGATTGGAATCCACTGGAGTGGGACAGAGCGGCTGAAGAGCTCACTTGGGAAAGACTTTTAGGATTGGATGGATCTTTAGTATTTTTAGAGCACGTATTTTGGGTAGTATCCCTAAATACACTTTTCATTCTAGTGTTTGCCTTTTGCCCATACCACATGGGACAGCTTGCAGTTGTAGCGTTAGGAGTAAAACACCACGTCAATGCTTCACATTTTCAAGGTAATCCCGGTTTTCCATAATATTTTTAATAGTTCCTTGGAATAACACCGTTCATAAGCAATACTTGAAAATTATGTTCAGGCTTAGTGACTACTTTATTTGGATATTGCGTTATTGGGATCTGTTTGGTAGCGCTACATTCTCTTGCAGCCCTCCTTAGTCTAGTCAAATCTAGAAGAATTCTTGGTCACTGTTATGTCGTAGTCAAGGTATACGAAACAGAATTTTTTCATCTTAAATGCAATTTTACAAGTGTTATTTAATTTATAGAAAATAATTATATGCTAACATGTGCAGGTATCTTTATTATCTGTTGTGGAAATTGGGGTATTACCATTGGTATGTGGTTGGTGGTTGGATATATGCAGCTTGTCACTGTTTGACGCAACACTTAGAGATCGGGAAGCTTCGTTCAGATTAGCTCCTGGAACATCTATGTTTATTCATTGGTTAGTTGGAATGGTGTATGTTTACTATTTTGCTTCATTTATACTATTGTTGAGGGAAGTTCTGCGACCAGGAGTGTTATGGTTTCTTAGAAACTTGAACGATCCAGATTTTAGTCCGATACAGGTAGGTTCATAATTCATCCATTTTAAGGAAATTTATTACTTAATTCCCTTCTAACACTTTATTTCACTACACTTTGCAGGAGATGATTCATTTACCTATAATTAGACATATAAGGAGGCTAGTGTCATCTGCAGTGATATTCGGTTCAGCCGTTATTCTCATGCTATGGCTACCAATTAGAATTCTAAGGTTCCCTTAATTTTACTACTCAATATAGTCTATCATTAAATGAACTATTAAATATTTATTGTCATTCTTTTATTTCAGATCCTTGCTTCCAAATTTCCTTCCATATGTAGTAGCCATGCAGACTGAAGCTCAAGTTAATGAACTCTCTTTGGAACTTTTACTTCTTCAGGTAAATTTTATGAAACTAATTTGTTTACTCTCCGTTTGATAAAAAATCTCACCCATATAAGTTCTTCCGTGGCATTGCACGCCGATTTGGTTTGGGTGAGCTGTTAATGAAGCCCAAACCCTCGAAATATTAAAGTAATCAAAGAATATGGTAATATAAATTTCAGGATAAATATCTATTGTCGAACAGGAAGTGTTACACGTTTGATAGAGAGCGATTGAAGCTTACCTTCTTTGTTATTTCTAAATATGAGCAAAAAGTTAGAAATTAAACCGACCTAAAATTAAACACTTCTCTAGAAAAGTCACTTATATGCTGGCAAGAAAAACAAAGAATGATTATTTTCGCGATAATTAAAACAGCATTACATAAAGATAGATTATATAATTTTTTTTTTTTAAATTGATAACAGCAGTATCGATAGTTTTAAATAATATAATATTTTTTTATTTAAATGAAACACCCTGGTTTTTTATCAATTTTTTTTTCAAATTAAGGCTTTATTAAAAGATAAAGAACAAACATTTTTAATTTGTTAAATATGTGGATGGCTCCGCAATGCAGGATAACATCTAGTTACGCTGTTGATCAACTAGTTACGCTGTTGATCAACAAGTGTAGCACGTATAGAAATATTAAGTTGACGTCAACTCTCTACACAAACTTGATAATTTTACTCTGACAATGGATGAAATCTGATACCGGCCAGAAATATGCATGCTACGACGGATAAAATCCCAGATTTATAATTTGGTAGGAAAAAGTTTTTTTTTTCTGATAGAAGCTTTTGAATAATGCTAAGATATAAATCGATCACAATTTGGGTGCTGAGTTGCCACACAGTCAGGCCCACTGGGTAGAAAAACCTCAAGGAAGCTAGAAATTTGACCGCCGCGCTAGTGTACTAATATTTAAATGACCCAAAGATATTCAGCTTTATTCAGCTTATTTAACGGCAAAATTTTTCTTTTTCGGATCAATTATGTGTTCGTATAATATTTGAGACAGTCTTGTCCATCATAGTATGCTTCGTTAATTTTAGGACTGTCTCGGATATTCCTCCATTCTCAAAAATTTGGATCCTAAAGTTCGTGCGGATATTTTGACTCTTCTATTTGCAAAATTTCTGTCATGTACTTGAAAATTTTCTGAGACACTTGTATCTAAAGAATCACCCTGTGACGATGGAGGAAAACTGAAATCGGTCAGAATTAATGAATTAAAGCGTGCTACATTATTGGAAAAAATCTCAGATTATAAGTTTAATTTATTTTACGCTCTATTTGAAATTTTTGCTGTATAAATGAATTTTTTAATCACTTATTTTTGAAATTCTCTAATCTTTAGTCTAGTATAAAGCAGACTTCAAATTTGACGTGTATGTACACGAAGTGATCAACATTTTTATTCTCAGGAAATCTGAGTGCTACTCTTCCAAATTCAGCGCATGAATAGATGCTCATTATAGGCAAATGAATATATATAAAACATCTTTTTTTAAAGGATTGTTTTTCGAATTGGCAACACTGTTTCTTGTGGCAGTCAATTTGACAGCTGATTTGTGCTCAGTATGTTTTGCCATTTCACAATGAATAGAGTTCCGCTAGAACGACGCTTGCAAATTGTTCAAATTTATTTCGGTTTGCGTGGTTCAGTTCGCGAAATTTACCGTGCGCTACGTCCATTTTACGGTCGACATAATCGTCCATCCGAGCAAGTTATTCGAATAACTATGAATCGTTTTCGCACCACGCATAATTGATAATGCGCATCCGCAGAAACGTCGTATATTACGCACAGAAAAAGTTATTGCTGCTATGGAGAGAGTGTAAAGGAGGACCCGAATGAGTCGTTTCGCCATCGTGTACAGCAGTTGGATCTGTGTCCATCCATTTTATAGAAGATTTTGCGAAAAGCTGTGACTTTTTCGTTCCCCAATTGAATGGCGTTAATGTGGAAGAGGCGACCTTTGGTTTCAATCAATTTATTGCAGAAAACATTCGATGAGCGCATAATTTCGCGTAATGGACCTGTGAATTGGCCTCTACGATCGTATGATATCTCACCTATGAATTATTGCCTGTGGGGATATGTGAAGTCGCTAGTCTTCGCCATTCAACCACAGACGTTGGACCACTTGGAAGACAACATTCGCCGCGTTATTACCGATATACGGCCCCAGTTGCTCCGTATAATTGTGGTTGAGATTGAACTTCTAGATTGCACTTCATTCGAGCCAGTCGCGGCGCCCCCATATGCCTGAAATCACATTTAAACACTAAAGGCATAAAATTATATTTCCAATAAAGCCAATACCATGGCCGTTACCATGATATTTATGTGTTTTATTTCATTTTAAAGTTCTATACCTCTAAAAACACCCTTCATACTTATTATTATTTACACATCACATTTTGTCCTGACTTCTGCACCATATCACCAACTTCAACTATCAATTTTTTATTTCTTTGATCCATTATATTTTTAATGGCCAATTTGATAATGACCAGAACACTCTCTTTTTACCCAGTTTGCCATGTTTTATCAGTTATTGTGCTTTCTCCATTTATTATCTCGCCTACATTATTTCCATCTTCCAATAGCTAGTAATAATTTACTTGATAAGAGTCTTATAAAGGCTTGTTACACTTGCCTTAAGATTAAAGTTTGATTAATTTATTACCATGGACAAATAGTGCAACGCAATCCAATATGAAACTTAATCCATTCAGATTTATTTAATGTTAATATTAAACCTCTTCATATTGAAGGTGATACTGCCTGCATTACTGGAGCAATCTCACACACGAGCCTGGTTGAAAGCTTTAATAAGGGTCTGGTGTTTGGCAGTTTCTTATCTGCTTGACATTAAATCTTATCTTCTCGGAGACAGTCCGGCAGCAGGCAACGGGGGCCAACAGCCACAAGCGGCTGCCGCTGCTCCAGCCCCGCTGGACGAGCCAGCACCTGTTGGAGGCGGCGCAGGACGTGGTGTCGACCTTGGAGCTGCTCATCATGCTTTGTTCCAACGTGGCGGTCCAACAGGCTTCCAACCGTACATTAGGCCAAGATTGTTTCCGTTAAGACTGCTCTGTTTGGTTATATTAGTCTGTTGTTCTTTGGTGGTTGTGTCGTTGGTCGCACTCACAGTTCCCGTCTTTCTTGGCAGAAAAGTGAGTTTTTTTTTCATGATGATACCCTGTATTAATTAATATTCTTGCACTACTTTCGTTTCTATGTTGTTTTTGTATAGGTGATGGTTCATTATCCTCAAGTAACTAGTACAGGAAGCGTCGGACCTGTACATGAACTTTATACTGCCGCATGTGGTACTTACATCTGTTGGGTGACAGCTAGAGCCGTAACTTTTATACTTAGCTGGTTACCCCAAGGTCGCCGAGCTGTCACAGATATGCTCTACAATTGGCTACTGGTAGCCGCTAAATCCTTTATAGCCACATTCCTGCTTATTGGTCAGTATATATTTCAGTATATTATGCATTATGAAAAATATAAATTAAAATCATTTTTACTTTCTCTTACTACCGAAAATTTGATCATGTCAAATTGCCCGAATTGATTTTCCACGAAAATACTGATTTTGTTTTTTTAGACCTCTGAAAAGGACAAATCTTGTCGTGTGTTTTGTTTCAAAAAAAATCTCATATGAAACACGCACACGACTTTTACTTCATTTTACCAAAAATTGTTTGGAAACAAGATTATTTTTAATTTTATTATTCACGAAACCTCTATTATAAACGGACAAGCAAGTGTCATTTGATTAATCTCCTTTTCCTCAGATACCATCTGACTTTTCGAACAATACGAGGTAATTCCATGGTCCACTTTGTCGCATACATGGAAAGAAGTATATGGATTTGGACCTATTTAAATGAAGAACATTTCATGAAATTAGTGATTTTGTAAAGTGTTGCTCAAAGTAGAGTAATTAAGCGTGAGACATTTTCATAAAATACTGGTATCAGATATTTTTTCAGTCAACATTACAAAAATATATTTTTCCCTTTGCATATAAGAAAAAAGCATGACATTTAAGAAATATTACGGTCTTTCCAATGGTGTAATTAGATTTGGTTATTGCACGTACAGTTAGAATTTATTAGAGATTTTTTGAGGTGAAGCCGATAAATGCAAAAAAAAAAAAATATATTCTAATTCCACACCATTGAGAATTGGACCATATGAACTTATTTGTTGCATTTGAGGAAGACAGTCACCTCCCGGAGTAGCGACATCACGTCGCAGAACACCCTGTATGAATTCATCACTTTTATTTGGAACATTATAGGAAAAAAAATATTTATAAGTGGATTCTAACGGCGCTAAAACGTTTTTAACTCCTAAATTATAACCAGTTTTTTAACACTGTGTAACCTGTGGTTTCCCATTAACTGATCTGTAGCAGTTTGATGGTAAATTAACTAATAAATATTTTCAATTTGAATTGCAGTAAGAGGTAGTAGAATTGTGAATGTTACACACAGATTTTGTTGTATAATAAGCAAGTGTTGTTGTTTGTTAAAACAGTTGTTATACCACTTTTGTCTGGTCTACTGTTGGAACTGGTAGTAGTGATGCCGTTGAGAGTGCCACTTGATCAGACGCCGGTGTTGTGGTTGTGGCAGGATTGGGCACTGGGTGTGCTTTATACGAAAATAGTGTGTGCAGTTACAATGATGGGTCCGGAATGGGCTCTCAGACATGCAATTGAAAGAGTTTATAGAGATGGGCTTCGCAATATGCACCTTAAGTAAGTTTAATAAAAGATTTATCTATTTTCTTTTCTATGAGATATTGAAATAGAGAAAGTACAAGTTAACCATCTTTTTTCAGGTTCGTAGTGATGGAATTAGCTCTACCGGTAATTTCAGCCCTATCGATTGCATTAGCCGTTCCATATGCTATTGCCCATAGTATCGTACCATTATTTGTTTCAAATAGTTTTGTACAAGTGGTAGTCGCACGTAGGATTTATCCATCTGTTTTATTACTTGTTGTGGTTTGCGGTCTGATTACATTACAAATAAGGCAGTTTGCAAAACTATACGAACATATAAAGAACGATAAATATCTAGTCGGCAGGCGTCTTGTCAACTATCATCATCATAAGTCAACAATACAACAATCGACTACACATTAGATCGCCTGTACTTATACCTTTCCAAAAGTTTCAAATCTCATTCTCTTTGTTGCTAATGAACACACTCATCGGATTGTGGAAAAAGTTGCACAGAGAGGCGGAACACTGAACAAATTGCTGCGATGTGCAAGTAAATTATCTTTTTATACATATTTAAACAAATGAAATCTGTTAAAATTTGTTTTTGTTTTTATATAATTTGGTGTTAATTGTATGGGAAGAAGGCGCTCCATTTTATATTATAATAAAAAACAAAAACATTTAACAATTTTTTTTAAAGAATTAAAGTAATGACCTCTCTGGTCTGTGTGCAATTTTGCAATGATAAATGAAATTTCTTTTCCAAATCTTAGAGAAAGGTCACATTAAAAGTGAGTAAACATTAACAAGTGTTTTGTGATTAAGCACAATTCTTGTAAGTTGTGATTAACAAGGCGGGAGTGGCTAATTATTATGTCCAGGCTTTAAATTTTCGTTTTATTGGCAATAATGGATTTTTATTTTGCTCAGTGGAAACATTTTAAGGACTGTAAAACCATCAAAATATTTACTTGTATAGATGTTCATAAGAGATAAATTTTTAATAAATATGTTAAGGAGTTTTGTTGTTCTACTGTATATATTATAAATAAATACATATATATTTAAAAGGGTTGTGTAGAAAGAATAGACCTTTTTTATAGTTTATTTCGTCCTAATTCATTAAAAAGTTAATAAAATGGATTCATTATGTAATCATTGAAGATCATACTATCCAACAAACTTTATTAAAAACTTCATACATGTTAAAATGAATTCCATTACAATATTATACTTATATGATCAAAGGTATCTTCTATCCATTGGAGTTTTCTTGGCTCTTTTATCTCTACTTCTAGGAAACCAACGATGTTTAGTAGTGTAAGTCATTTTGGCCAACTCTTCAGGAACAGATTCGTGAGACTTTTTCGCGAAAACTTTGTAAGCATCTTCCTCAGAGCTTTTCAACACGGATGTTTTTTCAACAATTTGATCTGGCAAAGGCTTTGTACATTCATATGGGAATTCTTTTTCTGGATGCCAACATACAATTGTCGAACCATCATCTGTCACAACAATTGGATCTTCTATAGTGGTAAAGCTAGTGATGATGTGCTTATTCCTGCGGTAGCAAGTATGTATTGTATGCAAATGAGCAAATCGTACAGAACTTGCCGCATTATATGAAAATTTTATGAAGTGGTTAAACAATGTCATCAAATACTATTGAGATAATAGGTTATTCTAGTTATAACTAGTATTCCAACCAGATCGTCACTGACTCTATGTACAGATAATGGGTTCACAAACAAACTGGAGGTTACGCTCATAAAGCGGGTTATATATGCACATCAATTTAAAAAACCATTAACATTATTGACTTATTCGATCCCCATAACCAATCGAAAAAAGAAATATACTCAATTTTATTAAAATTACAGTAATTTGAAATCATTGCAAGTGTTTTTGCATCACTGCTAATGAACTATTTACACGGTGGAATGGGTATTTAATTTGAAATAGGTACATATTTTTTTTAAACAAACTTTTTTATCAGAATCTTATGTATATTCACTTCAACATTTATTATGATTGGCATAAGCATATCAAGTGGTTTTAATACGATATTTTGTTGTGCGTCTTCTTTATGCATTACCAATTCTTTTCTTTGACATTGCCGCCATTATTATAATTGACGGTTTGTAAAGTGAGGTTAATTCAAGAATAGGGAAGTTGGGAAGTTACTTTTACAGACTAAAGTCCAATCAATGGAGTCAGTATGTCTTCCAATAAATCTAAAATAGCTTCAGAATGGAGGAAACGGGTAAGAACAGAGTATATGAGACTTAGGCAAATAAAAAGATTTAAACGAGCAGATGAAGTGAAATTAGCATGGACAATGAATAAACAGCACATGACAGGTAAGTTTGAACACAATTTGGTAATGTTAATTAAATCAATGAATTTTTTTTATTAGATGCCAATATTATAGATTTACTAATTGAGGAACACAAAAAGTGGCGTGAATGTAAAGCAGTATGGGAATGCAAGTTTGTTGACGAACCTCATGCAAGATGCATGAAACAAGCACAGATTGTTCGCTCAGATAATGAAGTTTTAACTAGCCGAATTAAGATAATCAATGCTGTGACACCAATACCTACCATGTACACATGGGCTCCTATTCAGCAAAATTTTATGGTAAAGAATTGTTTAGCGCAATAAGATAGAAGCTTGATTGAAATCATACTAGGATGCAGAATAAATTAATCTTTTCACTCCTAAAATACAAAGTCTGTCTGGCGAAATTAGGTTGAAGATGAAACTGTTCTTCATAACATTCCATACATGGGAGATGAAATACTTGATCAAGATGGTACCTTTATTGAAGAATTGATCAAGAACTACGATGGCAAAGTTCATGGAGATCGAGAGACTGGCTTTATTGATGATTCCATATTTGTTGAACTTGTCAATGCCCTTATTCAGTATCAGGTTAAAGATCAGGTACATTCTTTAATGTAAGATTATTATTTTTTTGTATATTTATGTTTATTGCTATATGAACTTTATTTTTAAGGAGGAAAATCAGTCAACGGAAAAGGTAGAACCAGAAGTAGAGGTTGACAAAGAAAAGAAGGAAGTAGTTAGTTGGCCATCTCTGAACAATGGTGAAGAGAAGAAACCATTTCCATCAAACATTATCTTTGAAAGCATTTCTGCTATGTTCCCAGATAAGGGTTCTGCGGAAGAACTTAGGGAAAAGTATGTAATTTTTCAGTTTTGAAAAATAAGAGTCAAGTTCCATTAAATTTACGGGTTTTGCATTTATATTGTAGCAGTTTCTGTATTGCTACCGTTGAATGTTTTTCTTTTTTATGGTAAACATAATTCTCATTTGATTGTTGTTTCATTCAGAAAATCTTTAGATTCCTTAGAGATACATATCTTAAATATTACTTGATGGTTAATTGTTAATAAATCATCTAATGTTTTCATTTCTAAATAAGGATGTATTCTGAAAATGTTGGGATTACTTGTCTTATATTTTTAACCATGCAATGCACCAGTCTTGCAGTTCTGATACCCTTTCTGTAAACATTTTATACTAACAATTGGGAGGTACTGCTTTTTTCCTAATTTGAATTCTAGTTGTTCAATTAGTTGATGCTTTATTATTTCAGTTTGTAGAGGAAAACAATAAGGAATAGCTTGCTTCCAGTTTTAATTTTAATTCGTTTTAAGAATAAATGAATTGGCTAGAATACTGCCAGCATAATCATTATTTTTTACAATCTCTGAAATCACAGATACATAGAATTGACTGTAAGATTGGATCCTACAGCTCTACCGCCACAATGCACACCAAATATAGACGGCCCTTTCTCCCAGTCTGTACAACGAGAGAAATCGCTGCACTCTTTTCATACACTATTCTGTCGAAGGTGCTTCAAATACGACTGTTTCTTGCATTGTAAGTCATTACTGTTTTTTTCTATGATATGATTAAAATTATATTTATTAATTAATATTTATTTAATACAATAAAAATATTACTTTGAGAATATTTCTCTTATTGTTGGAAGAGGAAATCTTACAATTGCGTCAATTACCAAAATTGAATGTACACCCTTAATACAAGTTCTGAAGTATCCTGGGTCCATAAAAGTAGTTTTTTTTTTTTTTAAATTGATATGTTTTGGCGTGTGTTAGTGTGTTTGTAACTTCCCGGAAGTACCAGTTTATTGAAATTTTTTTCCAGTTTTTTCATGCGATTTTCATTTTCTCGAAACGGCTTCAACGATTTTCTTCACACTTGGCATACTTACCACACTTACCACTAGGCCTATTGCATGCATTTGAAACATTTTACCTGGAAAAATAATTTTGGATGCTTTAGGAACTGCACCTTTAAGCTTTCCCCACAAGTATTCTTTAATAATGTTACTATTAAAGAATATTGTGCATTGCTAGAATGTATTTATATCAATATATTCATAAAAATTTAATGCAGGCTATGAATGTATTTCTTTACCAAGTTTGAAGAAAACCTGTGGTGCGACTTCACTGGATGATTTTATGAGTTTTTTAGATTTTCTTTTTCAAAATCACTGCGCGACCTCCGGGCAGTATTGTCTCGTTACAGAGATTAGTGCCTCTCTTGCATGCAGCTAGTAACAGTTGATTTTGCTTCTCTCACTCGAATCATTAGCCAAAAAGCCCGTTATACTGGCATCCTTGGTCTTGAAACTTGTTCATCCTTGTTCAAGGATACAAGGTACAATCATGACATACAATAGGTACATTCACTAGGCATTTTGTCCTAGAAGCACCTACGCGAGTCAGCTATTAGTTGACTTGATGCTTAAGACCACCTTATTTTACCTATCCAGCTTATTTCCTGACAGTCCCCTACTGTCTTATACAACTTGAAATTCTTTACAACAAATGAGTGTAAGAAAATCATAAGTACAGTTTTTTAAATAAGTGGACCCTCCATTAGTGTTGCAGTTCTTCCTTGTTACCATATAGATTTTTGTATTGTCAGTATAAATATAGGAATAAGGAAGATTCAAAAAATGAATTATTAACATAAAACCAATCTTTTTATGAACTATTGCAAGAATTTTTATTATCATTTTAATTTTGGCGCATCAACATCGAGGTCAATGACGCTCCGAGTCTCCTCAGTACACTGCCAGCCTCCAGGTAATGTTCTCTTGTTACAAACAACATTGTCAATTATTGGACAATGCAAAGGATACTAGGAAGAGAATTTCTAGTAGCACTGCTGGACTCGAAAACTTTGTACCTCCGTTACGAGTTTAGCATGCCAGCACTGAGCTTATCTCTCTTTCTAATTGTATAGTTAACATTTTTCCGGAAAAAGTGAATTTAGAGGGGATTTTGGGGAATCTATGACTTAAATCTAAACTGCCACTACAAGATTTGTGGGAGACTGTTTAAGACTTTGTCTGTCCACAATGAATCACTTTCAAGTCTCGGAAATCAAGTATAATCCTATATATATAAAAGTATTATTAAAAGTCTTGTGAGTGTTTCATATTGGATATATATATATATATACTCTTTTTCTAGTACATCATTCAATTCCCAACTTGAAGAGAAGAAAAGGACCTGAATTAAAACCATTCTCAGAACCCTGCGGTCCAGATTGTTATATGCATCTGGTCAGTACATATATTTGCTTTGCCTTCAATTTAAAAATCTATTCTGGTTGTATGGTTGCTTATTCAACACAGAATGAATTGAAGCTGTTCAAAAGTAGTTCATTTCTTATTCCACAGGAAGGTATGAAAGAGAAATTAGCTGCTGCAGCGGCTCTAGCTTTAGCAGCCACAACCAAGCAAGAAAATGATAATGTGGCAGTCATGATGCAAGATGACAGTTCTAATCAAGGTGTGGGAGGAAAATTAGGCACCAAAAGTGGTAATACCAAGGAAAATGAAGAGAAAAATGGTGGTTCAGCTCCGAGGAAAGTAGTGAGAAAACAAACTTCAGTGGATTCTGGAAATGAAGCAAGTTCTGAAGATAGTAATGATAGCAAAGGTATAAATATATCAGTGTTTCTCTAAACTGGATTATTAATTTAAATATTAATATCCTTTTTAATGTCCTCGCGTTGGTCTGATGGTTAGGCGTACAGGCTTTGGTTGCGAGAACGAAGGGTTTGTTTCCCGCCAGGACAGAGACGGTACAGCATCATGACAAAAAATGGGAAGCTACAATTAGTCGGTAGCGAAGGCAAAACTAAATGGCGAGGAAAATGAGGCGTGCTTACCACATCTCACATCCTCCAATAAAAATTGCGTCTGGCCCTTCATGGGCTGTTGTGCCATAGATTTTTTCCCCTCCCCATTTTTCATTTTATTACGAGCGAACGGAATAAATTCATTACTCTCTCCTGTGGCTGTAAGAGAAAATATTAAGCGATCGTATGTATGATATTTGCGAAATTGAGTTAATACCGGAAATGCATGTTCTGAGGTCCTCTGATCACGAAAATCAATGTTTTGTAGCAAATTAATTATAAGTTTTGTGAGTGTAAACAAAATTATATTCAAAACGCAGTAAGTTCAACTTGATATTCTGTCGGACAGCAACAGATCCCACGCCAAGGACAAAATCCTTAAAAGTCTGAATTGCAACTTTTTATTTGTCACAATTTCTTTAAAACCCATCAAACGATTATCTTTAAGAATTCTGTTTTAAATGCGGAAATCAGTTCCACACATTGGGATACAGTTTATCTACAAAATGAAAAAAAATTATTGAAATATATTCACTCCACTGTCAGTCAAGATGATTACGATACCTTCCTTTCCATCACCTCCACTCTCTGCTCAGCTTACCTTCTCAAACACAAGAAACAACTATACCAAAAATTTACATACCTACAGACTAACAGTACCACCAACAAATACCCACACACCAATCCTCAGTGGATAATCAAATCATTTCTTCAATAAAGCCAAAAATAAAAACATTTCTTCTATACAGACCCCTCCTGAAGTAATGCAGATCTTGAGTTTAGGCCCCCAATTCAGCTTACCAGCCTATCCCATACATCTCCTCCCTTCCCACATAACGAACTTTGAATACATACTTAGAACCTGTGACACTACTGTAGAGAACGCTGAAGTTGCCAGACTCCAATTCATTAACTTCATCACCAACCTCTTGCACAAAGATAAGACCCATAAATCCACACAAAACATCCTTTCCGAAACCTTTTTCACCGATCTCAAAAAAACTAAACAGTTCATTAAACACCACGACGACACGCTCATAATCACTCAAGCCGACAAAAGCAACGTTAACTTTACTAATGGACAAATCTGACTACAACGAAAAAATGAATTCTCTCTTTTCGGACATTACCACTACAAACCTCTCAAAAGAGAGCCAACAAACAAAGAACAAACTGATTTCAACATACATATTAAACAATAAAAATTGACGGACAAATCGACAAACAGGCATACGACAGTCTCATCCACCACAACGCCACCGCCCCTCGAGCCTATGGCCTTCCAAAAATTCACAAAATTGGTTTCCCCCTTAGACCTGTAATTTCTCCCTTCCTCCAAACTCAGTCAGTTCCTGTTGCCCGCCTACAACCCTTCAGTTCCAACAACCCTTTTGACGTAAAAAGCTCTTTTCAATTTATTGACGAAACAAAAAACCTTTCCATTCCTCTACAACACAACATGATCTCTCTAAACGTCACTAATATACCTACGGAGATAACCCTTGATTTAATTCTCAATGACTAGTCACAGATAGAACCCCATACCACTCTCTCTAAAGACAGCTTTCTTCTCTCCCTTAAAATGTGCTGCACATCAGGTTACTTCTCCTTTATGGACAACTTCTACATACAAACTGACGGACTTGCAAGGGGAAGTTGCCTAGCTTCTCCCCTTGCCAATATTGTTATGAACGACCTCATTAACATGTTAATGAGGCCTTCCCTGACTCAGCAACTCCATTTCGTTCTTAGTGAAATATGTTGACCTCTTTCTGACTCAATCTAGACCACATTCCCGTATACTTGACACCTTTAGTTCTTACCATTCACGCATACAGTTTACTCTAGAAATAGAACAAAACAAACAAATTTCTTTCCTAGACCTCTAACAATACGACAACCAGACAAAACGTTCACTTACAATTGGCACACCAAACCTAGTTACTCCGGCAGACTTCTACATTTCCTTTCAAATCAGCCCTTACATCATAAAATTAATTCCAACAAAAACTTATATAACCGAGTCATTAACTTGTCTGCACCTTCATTCCAGAATAATATCAGCAAAATACACAATATTCTACTACCAAATCATTATCTCAATCACCTCATCCTCAAAACATTTTTTTATTTTTTTTTATTTATTTATTTTTTGCATGTGTACATAAATACAATATAAAAGGCACGTCAAACATAAGAAAAACAATAACAGCTATATGCCACTAATACTAGAATAACGGACTTCGCACTGTGTATTAAAACTTTCAGTCTTGTTTGAAATGTTCATAACTCCACTCTGCATTTATAAATTCGTTTATGTCATAAAAACAATTCCTCATCGAGAAACGGGTGATGGTTCGTTTGAAGTGATTCTCACTTAACCGTCTTACACCTAAGGGAATTTTATTAAATACTCTCGCCGACATGACACTGCAAAGTTTATTAGACATCACTAGTCGTTTGTAAGGTATGCATATATTATCTTTTTTACGGAAATCGTGATTATGCTTATCACCTCTAGTTTCAATTGAAGGCTCTTTTTTCTTATACAGAGCTTGTTTCAAAATGAATACTGAGGGTAGCGTCATTATATCTAATTCTTTGAAGAGAGGCCTGCAGCTGACTCGAGCTCTCTTCTTCATCATTGTTCTAATAGCTCTCTTCTGAAGTTTAAATACAATGGAAGCTTCGGAGATTCCACCATATAGCTCAATACCATATACCATTCTGGAGTGAAATAGACCATTCCGTATACTAAAAAACAACCTTTTAAAAACAACATGCCGAGCCATCTATATTCCGTTCTTTCATCTACACAAATACTATCTAATACAAAATCATTCATATTCTAAAGTCTACCATTCCCAATCTCAAATCTGGTCTCTACTCCTCCAACAAACTCAGCAAACTGCTCTCTAAACTTAAAGACCCCACTAAAACTTATGACTAAACGAATTCTGTTTATAGCATACTTTGCCCTGCATCAGACAGTAACGCATGTCACATTGGTGAATCAAAACAACACCTACGAAAGATACTTAGATAACATGAAGTAGACATAGCTAACCAAAAAATTGACAGTACAGCCCTCACAAAACATGCACTCACCCTTGCCTGTTCCTTTGATTTCCGAAATGCTTTTGTCCTAACCACCCTTTCCAACCATCTGACGCGAATTCTTTCTGAATCCATCCACTTAACCTCAACCTTAACTCCATCAACTACAAAAAAGAAAGGACGTCATTACCTCTTCCTACAACAACATTTCCGCTTCCTCAAAAAAAAGCCCTCCTCCCCACTAAATTACACATCCACTCTCTACACTTACCACTCATTTTCTAGTTTTATTTCTCTTATAATTAATAATTGATTTGATTTTCATTTCTACCACTCTTCATATTTTCCAACTTGTAAATTTTCCCTTCTCTGTTTTCTTTGCAAGAATACCTTACTCCACAACCATACGATAACTCCAACATGTAACTCTCCATTCGTCCTTAACAGGTATCATATCTTTTTAATATTGTTTAATTAATCGTGATATGTTTTTATTTTATCATACAGTTTTCTGTATTTCCGTATTTTTTGTTTTGTGGTTCCTGAGGAAGGCACCAAAGGGGTGTCCGAAACGTCGAATAAACTTTTTTTTAAATAAAAAGTTTCTTTTTTGGCCCCAGCCAACTAATTATTTGACTTTTTGATTATCTTTAAACTTTGCACACTATTATAAAATTTCATCTATTAAAATGCCGTTCTCACTATTATTTGAAATATTTCTGCGGTGACCTCAGAGTTCGTAGAAAGTCCCTTAATGTGCGAATTGATTTTAGGAACTTCTGAGGGGAGCTGAAAAGTCAATCAATTATAGTTCCTCATCTGGTAGAGCTTACATTTAATAAAAATCATTAAATCTTTTAAAATTTTGTCAGTTAAAAGTGTGAGACTTGAGTAAAAGAAAGTATAAAAGGAAAAGTGTTATGCTATTGCGTTGTAACATTTGATTGATAAATGGATGTAAATATTTATAGAAGGAAAAGGAGATGAAGACCGCGAGCCAACTTGTAGTCTGTTCTCATTGCGTGGTTTAAATTCTGACGAGAGTAAAGAATGGACTGGCAGCGATCAATCATTGTTCAGAGCCTTATACAAAGTGTTCCTCAGGAATTATTGCGCTATATCACAGATAATGCTCACCAAAACGTGTCAACAGGTAAAATTATAGAAAATCACTAATTTTTTTTTCTTCCAATTTTCCACTATAAAATTTTCTATATAATTTTTTGTTTTTGATTTCTTTTCTCCTTAGGTATATCATTTTGCCCAAAACGATCCTTCGGTTGAACAGTTTGACGAAGAGATGCGCGATTATACGCCCCCCAGAAAGAAAAAGAAGAAACATCGTCTGTGGTCAGTACATTGTCGTAAAAACGGGCTGAAAAGGGAGTCCGGCAGTAATCATGTACATAATTATACTCCTTGTGATCATCCGCCTGGCAAGTTGTGCGACACTTTGTGTCCCTGTACAGCCACAAATAATTTCTGTGAAAAATTTTGCCAATGCAGTCCTGATTGTTAGTTTCTTCTTCTTCTTCTTTTTTTATTATTATTTTTTTTTTACAAAAAATAGAATAATTTTATTTAACATGTTTAAAACAACAGCTTATTTCTTTCCAGGTCAAAATAGATTCCCGGGTTGTCGATGTAAAGCGCAATGCAATACAAAACAATGTCCCTGCTATTTAGCGGTTAGAGAATGTGATCCTGATCTATGTCAGACATGTGGCGCTGATCATTTTGACACGCAGAAGATCACATGTAAGAATGTAAGCGTTCAACGTGCATTACGTGAGTATTGTTTCTTATTTATTTATTTTTAATCAATCAAAAGACATTTATTTAGGGGTCCAGTCACCCATCGGATTAACTGGAACTGGAACTGTATAGAAAGTTCTTTACTTTTTCTTATTGATTAAAAGGAAGTATTTATGTTTGAGTCAAATTTTGAAAACTCAGTTTTCGCCAGGTATTTTGAGGTGATTTTATATGTACAAAAATATTTTTAGCGAATGCTTTATTTGTGTATGTTTTGAAAAAAAATCTTATAAAAGCAACTTGTGTTTTTTCCCCTAATAAATCAGGATAAAGTGCACAAATGTATTAGTAGCTTCTTTTGCGTTATTCTCAAGATGACCCGTGCCAGCCTTAATTAAAACCAACTCTTGGGAGAGGTATTGTGGCCCTGAGCTTCCATCGTCACTTTATAAGCAAAATTGCTCTACTTTTTGACGATTTTCTTTTTCCAATTGTGTACGGTGGAACAATTGTAATGTTTTAGAAAAACTAAACTAAATAGTTATAAAGGGATGTATGAGAATAATCATTTATATGTATGTTGAAGCAAGCCGGGTAAATAAAAGTCTTTTGGGCATTATTGGAATAAAGTTTTATTTAATAATTATTTGAAAAATTTTTGATTCATATTTATAGAGAAAATTTTAGAAGTGACTTATTTCAATTATTCATTATTCAATAATAGTTATTAATAACTATTAATAGTAATAAATATTAATTACTCCCCCATCATTTTTAGGTTTAATAATTTTGTGGCCGTGCTTTTTATAACACCCATAGACATCTTTTTTTTTAATAAAGCATAAATTCCATGGGTGAATGTGAGATGGGACTGCAATTGGATAACATCTACTATTTGTTTGTCATAGTATCTTCATTTTGTTGGCTCTGATCGGTTTCGGATTCTCATCCATCATCATGAATATGGTTATCAAGTTGTGTAGGGAATTGACTTCCACTTGAGGTTTCTATCATGTACCACTTTGATTGATATAATGTGACAGAAACTTAAAGTTGAAGTCAACATTCTACTCAAACTGAAACTACACACTCGACGATGGGTGAGAATCCGAAACCCTTACCCCATTTTTCTGATTACGAAATAATACAAAAAAAATACCCAAAATTGTGGCCGTAACGGTTTGTTTCATTTTTTAAAGTCCCGCACATTCTGAAAATTGCCTAATAGTCTGACAGAAGTTCTATTGGTGCAGAAGGTCCTTCATAAATATAAATCTAATAAACGTAGGGCAAGTCCGTCAGGTGATCAACCCATATTAAACTAGTGAGAAGAAAAGCCCTGTCTCCGAGGCACGATGTTCTAATTACTCAAATATGTATAAAAATTCACCAATGGAATAAACCTCTAGGGCTCGCAAATTTTACTATACTAGCCGGCACTGGATTCTATTATTCATTGATACTATAAACGGTGAAACTCAGACGGCCCGGAAAATTTAAACAATAAGTATCTTTCTCAGGATAAAGAATCTGTTTAAATAAGGCCCCTAAACATTCAACCTAGGAAGGATTAAGAACTTTAAAACATTCGTTTGGGATTAGGTCCAAATCAGCCGCTTTATTACTCTTTGTTTCCTTAATACTCAATAGAACTTCATCAGGCGTTATTTCTGCATCTAATAAGGGATCAAAGACACCAAAAAAGTTAATATCGTCAAACATTTTAGGGGTAAAACAGAAATATAAAATTTTTGCCAAACCTGGCAAGAAATTTGACTATTAACAAGAGGGGGCTTTCTAAATTTATTAACCGCGGACCAGAATTCGGGCGGGTTTTTATCATTTCGTAACGTAAACCTTATACTTTCATAATATGCCTTTTTATTATTTACAATGAGTTCTTTATAGATTTTTTTTAAATTACAATATTCCTTTACCATAACTTCCCTATAAGAGTTTCTTTTACAACTTTAGTTGGTCTTTTACTTTTTTCTTAGCCAACCAACAGTCCTGGTTGAACCAGGGTTTTTGGTCAGTATTGCCAGAATTATGAGCTTTATTTACAGTTTTGTTCAATAAAATGCCAGAACTCAACATCAAATCATGTATCAAAATTTTGAAAAGTAAATATTTTTCATCTAAATTTAAAACAAAACACTACCGTATGTAAGACGAAACTATTTTATGATACTTTTAAAGGAAATATTATATACAAAACAAAAACTGCTGTGCATTGATGCAAAGCTTTTATCACTTTTTAAGATACACTAAATAGAAGTGATTTCATTCAGTTTTCTCGACTAGATCATTTTCACGCGCTCACCATAGAATGGTGAAAATAATCACCATTTCGCTCGCCTTAGCCCGTTTATCGAATTAATTGAAAATGGCATCCGAGGACAGCCGGCATTTTTTGAATTCTGTAAATACAGATATTTATCATTATTATGTTTAATAAATGAAAAACCCACAATGATTTCTTAAATAATAGTTTGTTAAAATTGTTTGTATATTGTCTTACAGATAAACACTTATTAATGGCGCCGAGTGATGTAGCCGGATGGGGTATCTTCTTGAAGGAATCTGCACAAAAAAATGAATTCATTTCAGAATATTGTGGTGAAATCATTTCACAAGATGAAGCTGATCGTCGTGGGAAAGTCTATGATAAATATATGTGCTCATTTCTATTCAATTTGAATAATGGTAATAATGTTGATGGCGGTGGTGTTGTCTTTTAAAGTTGTAACCAACATCCTTCCGGTGTTTTTTTTTTGAATGATTTGCTTTTATAGATTTTGTTGTGGACGCAACAAGGAAGGGTAATAAGATTCGTTTTGCTAACCATTCCATTAATCCCAACTGTTATGCCAAAGTGATGATGGTGAATGGAGATCACAGAATAGGAATATTTGCAAAACGAGCCATACAACCTGGTGAAGAGCTGTTTTTTGATTATAGGTAAAAATAATTCATTGGACTATTTATTATAGTATATAAATTATTGTTATTATATTGCTAACTTATAATTACTATTTATAGATATGGGCCAACAGAACAATTGAAATTTGTTGGTATTGAGCGTGAGATGGAATTTTTATGAGAGCAGGCCAAAAGTCCTGATCCGGGCGAAGGTACATCATCCAATAACAAGACGATTTAATAATAACTATATATATAAATAATGGATAGTTTTATAATAAATTTTATTTTATTAATTCTTTTTTTTTTTTTCAAAAATTCTGTTTACACTTATAGCTCGACAGCCTTTGTTGTGAGACCAACGATCATAGACGTCCCCAAATTTTACTATACTTTCAATTCCTCTGTTTAAATTGATTCAGTCATTCTTTTTATAAGTTTCTTTTTCTTTTTTTTTTAATTATTAGGTTTGGAATTAATTTTAAATTTTAATTCCTCTTACCGCTGTAAGAGAGGTCGTAGATTAAGTTTCCGGATAATATAAGTTTGAGATCTCGTAAAAAAAAAATTGAGGTCTGCGTAAGATTTTAAACAACATACTCAAAAACAAAACAAAAAGTCGCAGGAAGTTAAAACTTGATATTCCGTTTAGGTAATCACCAGGGTAGTATCCAACAGGAAATTCGCATTCAAATTCCTTAACAGGAAGTGTCACTTTGCTGAATAGATTGTTCAGTTTAATGATTTACATGAAAAAAAAGTTCCTGTATTTTTTCCCTACATCGTATACAAACTGCTCACAATATGTCGTCACTTTTATTTGAAAACATTTTTCTAGAAATTAATTTTAGTAGGTTTATGGTAAGTGGTAACGTAAAATAGTTTTCCAGCCCTTTTTGTTATATTTTTTGGTTCTAAAATTTATATAATGTTAATGGATATTAAATGTACGGCCAAAATTTCGAATTGAATAAAACAGGTTGACCGATAGGCTAATTTCGGGAGTTTTTATTTTTTTACAGAGCAATTACTTTATTTGATATTTTCCCCGAGAAAATTGATTTTAGGAAATTCCTTAAAAAGAATAGTTCTGGGCGGGGGGAGCTCGGCTGACATATTTCTCTTGAAAATCCATATTTTTATTTCAAGGGCAATTTCCTTCCTCTTGTGTAATATTTAAGACAATTAAGTGACTTTCATTAGAGGATGTCGTGTGAGTGTTTTCTAACAGATTTCTTTTAAATTAGTAAACAATAGGAAACCTGACTATGTTATAACCAGCAAAAGGCCAACAGTTTGATGCTATTAGGTCATTTAGCTAAGCTGAAATGTCTCCTAAGTTGTCGAGCTATATTCAGTAATGAATGTATATATCTATAATGCATAATAATTGTTTCATTTTTCCGTTAAAATCTGCCGAATTATAAGGCTATATAGCTGATTGTTAACATGGCCTATAGATATCTGGTATGTCAAATTGATCTTTTTTGTTGTTATCTAGAAATGCCAATTACTTTATCTAACAAAAAACCAACAACTCTTAAACTAAATTTATCTCTGAATTGATTATATTTACAAAAAATAAAAGTTTTTCTTAGATTTGTTCCAAGAAAGCTTCAGATTAATTTCCAGCTGATGGACAATTGTTCCAAATATCTATGCTTTTTCAACTTATTTGTGATCAGATTAAGTGCAGCCCGCAGTCTGTGTACAAACCGTGCGGGCATGCGCACTAAGTCGTGTTCAGCTGCAAGAAGATTATTTCCATGAATTCATTTTAACATTGAAAATGTTTTACTTACTTACTTACTTATTCTAGTCCTCTTATCTACCCGAAGGTGTAGAGGGTGGTTTGCAAAATTTCCGCCACTCTTCTCTGTTTTTCGACAAAGCCTTAGCCTTAGTCCAGCTGGTTCCTTTGGCACCTAATATCTTTTTTATATTATCCTCCCACGTGGTTCTTCTTCCTCTCGGTCTTTTTCCCGTGGGTCTTGCCTCGAGTGCTCTCCTCGGTATCCTGTTTTCCAGCATTCGGTTTACGTGTCCGAACCATCTTAATTGACCTCTGTTCACGATTTGTGTAAGGGGTACAATTTTAAGACTGTTTCGTATCGCAATATTCCTAATTCTGTCTCTCTTGGTTTTACCCTCGACTTTCCTAAGATACCGCATTTCAGTTGCCTGAATGCGGCTCTTTTCGCTTTCTTTGAGGGCCCAAGATTCGCTTCCATAAGTGAGGATAGGAACATATATTGACTTATAAACCGCCAATTTGGTCTCTTTAGAGACTTCGTTTTTTCCTAAAAAGCTTCTATTTAGGGCGTAATAAATCTTACCAGCGGCATTTAACCTTTGGTTTAATTCCTCTCTTAGCTTGCCCGCGGCATTAATCTTTACCCCGAGGTATTTAAAGGAGGATACCTGTTCGATTTGGTGACCCTTTACCATTTACCATTTTCCCTGGTAAAGGGAAAATGTTTTATGGGAGGTTATTTGATAAAAGTCGTGATATCTTTTAAATTAGTAAACAATAGGAATGACGACCGAACATTTACGGAGACAGTCGAACCAGTTACCTACATTAATTCTGTGCTTTGGTTCTAAAAAGGCCAATGTCAATTTTTCATGCAAATGAGTTATTGGATTACAAGCATTTTTCACCGAGTTCTATTTAATGCTAGCACGGCTAATGTCTAAGTCTAAGAATGTAAAAGATATATATATATCGAAAGAGCCAATTTATCTTCAAAGATAATGAAAAAAAGGGCCAATGTCAGGAAAAAATACACGGTGGCACCTAGAAGTATCATAATTAGTGTTCATTAATCATCACTGATCCCAGTTGACAAAGGAAAAAACATTATCCTGGAATTCTTAGTTTTTTTTAGTACATCTCACAAAAGAAAGTGTTAAATTTTAACTGCTCATTTACAGAAAACGGTGGTTTCTGACACAGGCCCTTTTAGAACCACAGAATTATACTGTTTGTATTTGTGAAACTTGTGAAAATCAATTTAAAATTAACTCGGCGTGTCTTTTCTTGAATTTTCTTCAATTTAATCTGTGTGGTCGAAATCATAAAAGTTAAAAGAAAAAACATATTCACAAGTGGGATAACCAAATCTAAGAATTTATGTTTTATTTTTGTGTTTATTTCTATTATTTTCTGGGCAGGGTTAAAACAAAAAAAATTTCAATGTTTGACTTTTTCGTAAAAAATGGTGTTTTTTAAAAAAAAAAAATAATGAAAGTTCCAACCGAAATCAAATTCAGCTAAACATAAATCAGTGATTTATAGATCGCGCAGGCCTTCAATAGTAATAACAAATTAGTTCATAACTGTAATCGAAAACAGGTTGTTGGAATAAACTTCATATTTCTAGAAAATATAAATTATCGTATTTACTTTATACTATTGTTTTTATGTTAAATTTAGTGCTGCTTCAAAAATGGCTTGTTTTGGAAGTCAGTAAATTAAATGTCTAGTATATAAATTCAAAGCAACTCTTAGATCGGTACTGTGTACAGATATACTTATGTTAGCCGAATAGGAAATCTTGTTAACACATGATTTTAATTAAAATTTTTACCTCTTATGTTAGCCGAATAGGAAATCTTGTTAACACATGATTTTAATTAAAATTTTTACCTCTTCGTCTTTAACAGCCTTCCTAATTTATCAGTTTTATTTATTGTTGTCAGACTTATTAAAATTAAATCGTCTTTTTTGGAATAGAAAATTTGTTAAAAAAAAAAAAAAAAAGAAAAAAAAAGTAAAATTATTAGGAGTTTGGAATTGTATCAGGAAAAATTAAAAAAAAAAAATTCCAATAAAGGAACTAAGTGAAATGTTTAAATATAAGAAATATTATTTGGGCAGAGCAAGGGAACAAGTTATTTTTTGACTATAACGATTGTAAATAAAACTTATAACATAGTTTTCTTCTTCTTCTTTGTGATTTTTATGAAATATAAATCTTTATTATGTTTTAGAACTCTACTAGTAGAATACGATATTATTCTGGATATTCTGTAAAAGATTATTTTGTAAATATAAAACAATCTAGACTGAATTTAGATTCACCTTATATTATTATCGACTATTGATGAAAAACTTTTAGTAAAATAATTAATTACATTTTATTCACTTTTATTGCTTTGCCCTGTAAACTCATCTTTTAAGGCGCGTCGACATCTACGGTCAATGGCGCCCGGAGCCTTTTCAATGCACTGTCTATCACCGGACTGTGAGCTGTAGAGGCTCCTAGGTAGAGAAAATCCAAGGGCAGCACGGCTGGCTCGATCCCGGGACGTCCGCGTGGGAGTCCAGTGCACTAACCACTTAGCTATTCCCTTCCCTAAATATATATTTTTTTTTTTTTTTTTTAAGAAAGAAAAACATCAGTCTTTCAGTTTAAAATTGATTTATTAAGTTTTTTGAACGTTTCGAGGATATCCCCTCATATTCAGTTTATAAAATTTATAAATCAATATTTTCTTATAGAATGCATTCAAGATAGCAGTAAATTAACATAAAAAGAGAAACAAAGTACAAATCTTTAACTTCAAGAACAAAACTGTATTAATTGTCGATATCACTGAAAGTATTGGTTTAAAGTGGTCTTCAAATCGTCAGGCCTTAAAATTACATTGGCTTCTTGTCTGCGCAGATTCTCTGCCCAGAATTCTTGCGGTTTTCATGGGCGTTTTAGCTGCAGCTGATGGTACTAGATTTTCTATTCCACTATTGCTTTTTATTTTCATAGTGTGATTTTGTTTTTATTTATGAAATTAAAAATAGCCAAATATAATTCGTGGTTTGGTTTTAGAGGATGGTAGCTTCCGTACATTTTCCAAAATAATAAAAATTTGAAGTATATGTTTCAGAAAATAAATCTGGTGTGAAACACTCACACGACTTTCCCTTAATGCACTTAATACAATAATATATAAAATGACAAATTTTCTTTAACTTCAGATTTTACTTACTTATTCTAACAGAAAGTTTGTGGTGGAGTGGGGGGAGACAACCCCTACCCAGTACAAGTGATTACATTAAAATCTAACATTGAACTAACACCATATAACATTTCAAATTCAACGCCACTAATTCCGCATAACTACTGAATAAAACTAACAGGTTTATATCTGTGTTGTTGACAGGAAGTTGTTATAGCCGTCGTTTCCGAGAAAATAAAAAAAAAATCGAAAAAGTTTTTCCGTAAATCCGCACATCAGATTAATCGATTTTCTTCAAATTTGGAATTCTTGCATTCCTTCTAATCTATATTAATATTATATAGGTGATAAACGGCATATTCTTCTGAAATGGTACCTTACAGCAAAGACATTTCTGCTCTCTCATACCTCCCACCCAAAAAAAATCGAGAGAAACGTTTCAAATGAAAGACTAGCCATTTATCTGTTTAGACAGTATGGTGAAGTTGCATTTTCGGTTGATGGATTCTGATCGAAATTGTTGTCAGTGGGTTGCGAAAACAGTTTTTCGAATGCTGGGTACCTCAAAAAATTTCATTTCCGGTAAAAATGTTGACACACTAGCAATTACTTATCTCTTCTAATAAACAGACATAAGGTACTGTCTTCTATTGCATTGCACACATTTCTACTGGGCAAATTTTTTGCAAACTTAACATTTTTAATTTCTCTTACTGTCACGGAAATACTGCGATCGGATCAAATATCTAAAATTTAGTCATTGTCTGCGCGGCAGCCACCCAAGGCGAGATGGCTAGTAGCGGGTGAATAACAAAAATGAATAATAATGAAAAACAAATGAAAACGAGACTTACCCTTTGGTGACGGTGAGTGATGAATCGAAGAAGTGATGATGAGAGGAAGGGCGGACTGAAAAAAGGAAGGGGGGCGTGTGCGTGTATGGCGAAAGAAAGGAACTCAGGAGAGCGTAAAGGGATTGGAATCTTCTTTAGAAGCGGATCACGCCGTTGTTGAAGCGACGGGTGATGGCGAGTCCACTAAGGCGCAAACTATATATCCTCATGAAGGTGATGCCATGGAGAGATGATTTATTGCTACTCACCGATGGTTAATATTAATTAACGAAGCGAACAGGCGCGTGCAAGGCGACAAGAAATATAAAAGGCGAATTCACAGTACAACACAAGTTATCGCAACCAGTAGTAGAAGGAGAGTGAAGCGGAACACACGGCACTGGCCGGATGGGCGAAGCGGAAATAGGGGGGAAGAAGGTGGTGGGGTGATGCGGGGAACGGATTCGGTGAAAAGGAGAGATGAGGCGGAGCGGGGATACTATGAAGTGAAGGAGAAAGCTGACCCTTTCCTTAAAACATGAGACAGGATACGTAGGTAGAAGATTCGGAGAAGGCGCCCACATGCACAGGGGGACGCGCGCGCGCGTGAGCGGGAGAGCTGGGCACACTACCACACCGACCCAACGGTGATGTTTTGATATCCATCGAATATGGAAAAAAATAATGAAATATCTATCTGTTACGTGTGTGCTATGTTTGTAAATAAAATATGTCAAAAAGATGAAAGTTGATACACACAAAAAGATACACTTGCAAAAAGCTCAAAGTTGATACCATCACTGCATCCGGTTAGTACAGTCTGGTCAGCACTGATACAACCTATGTATCGGCTTAGAGCATCAGCATGCGCGATATTTTCCGCTATTTATGTTCTATGTAGAAGTCAAATTCGCTTAATTTAAGCGACCTCTGTGTAGTTTGGAATGAGGGTCTTTGAGATTTTTGAGAAGAAAAAGCTATGGGACACTCTTCACCATTTATTTGTTGGATCAAAATTGCTGAGTTGCCAACGTTGCTTGCATGGTTAAAGTAAATTCATAATCATGATTGGGGTATGTTGGAACAGGTGGTGAAATTAATTTTTGTTTCACAATTAGAAATGCCGATGTACATTAGGGAAACAATGAGTTATCAAGGAATATAATCATAATAATTATCATATGATGTGGAAAGCCAGAATCAATACCGAGTTAGCCATTTATTATAATAACGGTTGAATAGCTAATCGTTTTCTGAATTAAACCAACATGCCTTAGCTGTATGCCCTCGCTTCTCAATATCTCAATATCTGGCATGTTGGCGCAAACCAGCGGTTTGAAGTATTGCTTCCATTAGTGTTAACTTTATTATTATTAAATGTTGTGGCTTTTTGCTAAAATTAGTGCGCGCTTTATTATTATTTTTATTAATGCAGTCACGATTCCAGTGATTACCCTTACAGAATTTGCACGGCGAAGGTGGTTTTGAGATTATACTTTCATCGATTTGTTACGACTTGAAATTATTGCTTGCATTCATTATGCCAGTGCATACCAGCACAATGCTTGCACGGCGATGAGGTTTTTTTAATGGATTCTGACGGCGTTTCTGCCTTTTTCATTGCAAATATTGAATCTTGAGGATCTGAATTTTGTATATCCCTGAGGGCTGGGGCATAGGCTTGTGCCTCATCAAGAGTTGTAGGGAGTTTGATTTGGACTTGATCCTTTATGGAATTTGGTAACGATTTGATAAAGGCGTCGATGGTCAATTTATCTACCAAGTTTTGCAGACAAGTAGCACAAACTGCCTGGTCCTAGGTAAAGAGAAAGGTTGATGATGCGTTGTGACTGGTGTATGAACTCTACTGCAAGACTGTCGGTAGACCCTCTCCTACGGCTGACACAGCTGTATTTTGACAGTTTCTCCCACTCTAGTCTGGCCTATACTAGAAAGTGATCCTCTCTCTCTCTCTCTCTCTCTCTCTCTCTCTCTCTCTCTGCTTTGGATCCTTTGAAACCTGACATATCCCCCCCTTATCACCTTCTCAATCACCAATGTTGCATAATCGATAAGAGTTCAAGTTTAGATTGAGTATGTCTTAACTAGCGTCCCACGATAAACCTGGCAATGTGAAATATAGGCTGGGTCCAGTTTATGAAATGCAGACACCATCTGAAACTGCTCAAAAATCTCAGACAGAATTAATACGTCGATTTTTAAATACAAGTCACTCAGAAAATAAATCTGGTGTGAAACACTCACACGACTTTCTCTTAATGCACTTAATACACTATATTCCCCAAGTGTTCGACAATAAAAGCAGGCCATACGTTGAGTGCGTGTTGATAATCTTCTTCACTTATACTCTCCCCCCTGAAGACTACGCCTCCAATGGAGGGATTGACTTATTTTCCAATCTGTACCAACATGAAACGTTATCATTTTTTTCCTCCACACCATTCGGGCGGTCCCTGAGCTTGCGCTCACACCCGCCTAGAGAAGCCATCGACCTCAGAAAGAAAAGGAAGAAAAGAGCGAAAGAAAAATTCCTGGTAAATTTGGGTAAATGTCTTTTAACGAAGAATTTAGCTAGCCTCTGCCTTGGTGTTCTTTTCCACCATTGCAGATGCTGGTCTTCTATCCAATCCTTGATAGAAGCTTGAATCAGGTTCCTGGGCAACCCGCAGAAGGGCTCGAGCCCTATAAAGGAATCGTTCGAGCCCTCCCTCGCCAGGGCGTCCGCCCTTTCGTTGCCTAGGAAACCCGCATGGCCGCCGGGCCGGACCTGGGTCCGACCCAGGCGAGTGTCAGCTTATTTCGAGCACCCACCTCGGTTAGGTCAGATAGGCAATCCCACGCCAGTCTTAAGTCTATATGGTGTGAAGAAAATGCCTTCAAGCTGCCTGATTATCGAAGTATATAGCACAATAGGTTACATTTATTAAGGTGCTGACCCTCTGTAAGTGCCTGAAATGTGTGAATGGTCTTTTACTTTTCTATTTATGTCGGTAAAAGGTCTATCACACATGTAACAGTTAACGGCGCCATTAAAGTTTCATTAGCAGAAGGGATTCATAGGGATCTTAAGATTGTATAAATCTTCTACCATTTTAGCTCATGTTTTGATGTTCATTGCGACTGCTGTAGTTGACATTGTAAAAAAGTTAGTGAGGATCAGTCAAAGAAAACTCTATTTTCAAATTTTCACCGACGATTCGGCAAATTTATTGCCTTCTTAAGGGTCTGTACAAATGTTATGAAACAAATAAAATAAAAAAAAGAAAACACATAAATATAAACGTATAATGAGTTCCAATCGAGCTTTCAGAGAGTGAACATCGTATCGTGTGCTTCTTTTATAAAGTGTGGTTATGTTTTGAATTTATAGTTGAAAATTGGCATAACTTTAGATCTAAGTGTTGTGAATAATAGCACAAAAAATCGCGAATTTTTATCGAGCGGTTGGTGAGAAAGCTGTGAAAGAAAATTATAGATTTTTGTAGTATTAGTAAGTTATATGTGAGTTTAGTACTTTTTTAAGAGAGAGGGGATAAAACATATATTCTGAAGTGAAGCATAATTTTTGTTATGACAAAGTTCATCATAATAAGATAGACAAGGGGTTTAAGAGCATTCACCTTGCTATTGCGCTCTGTTGATGTAAACAAGTTTGTCTGTTTTCGTTGGTATTATTTTTCGGTTATAAATTTAATGAGTCAGGAAAGTATTGATAAATATTTATTGTCGAAAGACAAGTTCAGTAAAAGAAAGCGTACCCAAAGCTCTCTTGAATTGGTAAAAACTTTGAATCAAGAAAATTGTAAGATGGGTGATGACAATGTAGGTGGATGAAATAAAAACAATGATAAAAGTTATGAGCGAACAGATGTTGCAGGTAGCTACTAAAGATGATTTGAATAAGCTTGAAGAGAAAATTGATAATTCAGTTGTCGGATTTGAAAAGATCAGAGAAGAACTAGTGGTGTTAAAAAAAGAGAACAAGCAGCTAAAGGAAAAAATAGCAGATTTAGAAAATGAAACCAAAAGAAACAATCTTGTATTCAGAGGGTTTCCGGACAGTAATGAGTATGACAAAGTGGTTCAGGAAATCTGCAAGAATGTACTAGTCTTCCCATTGTGGTAAACATAATTCAAGCTTTCCCTACAGGGCTAACTAAATTAGGGAGAAAAGTGGTGTTAGTAGAATTTAGTAGCTATAAGGAAGTTCTACTATAAAACTAAGGATACGGGTATATTGATACGCCAGGACTTGTCATTGTTCACAAGATTTAGAAGAGCCAAGTTGCTATACCTAAGAAGTAAAATATTGCAGTTAACTCTGGGTGCGTACTGCGGCTACGCAGTGATGTGTTAATATTATCTCTAATTACCGCACGGTTAAATTCAAATGGGATGAAGATCTTGGTCTTGTAGCAGAAGGAGGTAGTAATGGTTTTGAGACATTAGCTGAGTTAACTGGGCATGATTTCTCTAAATGTTTCAATGAGACTCGGAATGGCAACAGTGCGTCCCCTAGGATGTTCTTAGAGAATGGTCAACACCCTAACTGACAGCAAACAGGCGGGTCTTCAGCTTCAACAAGGGTATCTCGGACACGGAAGACATTCAGTATGAGTTTTAATATGAGTAATTCTTTTTTAATTAATAATCTTATAACGTTAAAGGTTTAAATAATAAGTTACTAATACGGAATTTTTTGAGTTTGTTACTGGTTATGATGTCTATTTTTTAAGTGAAACTTTCGTTCTTGAACATGACATAACTAAGATTGAGCGTTATTTTAATAATTTTAAATTACACTGGATTAAAGCTGAGAAGGAGCTGGGTAAGCCAGGTAGAGCTAGGGGTGGAATTTTAATGGGATATAGCAGTAGATTATCTCATAATATTGAGTTTGTTCAAATTGGTAGTAAAGTTCTATTGAAAGTGAATTTTGGTAAACAGACTCTTTATTTGTTGCCTGTCTATATAAATTGTAATCTATGGATGCAAAATTTCAATGATATTTCGAATTTTTTCTTACAGAATGTGATGAAAAACTGTATTTTAATTGGTGATTGTAATGCTAGGCTGTCTGATTTACAAATATTACCTGATGACATTAAAGTTAAAAACATCAATTTAAGTAGAAAGTCTCGGAGTATATTGAATAATGAAGGCAAAAAATTGTTAAGAGTTCTGTGAGGATAATGATTGTGTATATTAAATGGGCGAACAATTGATGAGTGTGAAGCGAGTACGTATATCAGTACGAGAGGCAGCTCAGTCATAGTTACTGTTGTGTACCCTACCCACTACTTGATTGTGTCCATAAATTTAAAATTTTGCCACAGTTATATTCTGATCATATGCCTCTTGAACTTTGTTTAAATTTGGAAACAGATAAAAATGAGAATAATAATAACGTTATACCATTATTGCCTAAATTGTTGTTCACGGATAATGATAAGAAAAATTTTAAGAGTAAATTGGAGCGGGTTATAAATGATAAATCTGATATGCCATCAGCTATTAATGACTCAATTGATTATTTAATGGAATGTATTAGGCAGGCGGCTGAACTTGGGTACAAACAAAATAAAAATACGAAAATTAAGAAGCCATTTAAAGAATCTTGGTTTGATTGTAATTGTTTAACTTTAAGGAAAAGGTCATTTAAACTGTTGAATGTTTTTCGTAAAACAAATTCCAGTTTAATTAAATTGCTGTACTTTGAGGCTAATAAACTATATAAAGAGGTGTGCAAACGGAAACATAGATAATTTAACGAAAGTTTAATTTAGAAATTAAAATTTATAAATCATAGTAAACAATTTTGGTCGATAGTTAATCATTTATTTTTTCCCACACCATTCGGGCGGTCCCTGAGCTTGCGCTCACATCCGCTCAGAGAAGCCATCGACTTCAAAAAGAGAAGGAGGAAAAGAGCTAAAGAAAAATTAACGCCCTCCCTCCCTCCTTCACCAACCCAAGTAGACAGCGCGGAAACACGCTATCCAAAGGAACCTGATACATCTAAACAAAACAACAGCAGAGCCCCAGGAGTACACAACAACAAGCCACAGATCCAAAAAGAAACAACAACAAACACAACACTAACAAGAGAACCACAAGAATAAAATGAATAAAAACTTTCAGCAGCCACTCACACACAACCACGCAATAAATCCATCTACTCAAAGCCTCGCTCATACCCATAACGTATAACCCACCATACCATACATCCCAAAACTTATAAAGCAATCCCTCCAACCTGCCCTAACTCCGCCTTACAAGGCCCCACGACAATCGGCGCTCAAACGCCTCGACCGCAAACTCCCTTAAGGCCTCATAGGCCGGGCCATTCTCCAATAACAAAGGAAGAGAATCGTTACTCAAGCTGAGGTGAAAGCCCAATGTGCGCCACATAGAGGCTCTCAGATCCTCGTATGCCGCAAGCCAAAAGAATGTGTTCCGCTGACTCTTCCATTCCACAACGGCAGCTCCCATTGTCCACCAAACCCATTCTATACCACTTGCCGTTTATAAAGCCGTGACCGTTATTAACCGAGATACGGCTATGAAAGTACCTTCGGGACATGTTGTTCTGGGAGAAGATGAACCTGAACTGGCGGAACTAGACCTAGTGGTACACCAACCAGCCCACTCCCAACAGTAGAAAGTACAGGACACTACTATCATCACTGCGATACCACGACCACCACGAAACCTTTCCGCAACTCGTGAGAATGGAGGTAAACTCCGCCGGGCTTGGCTCACGATCCCATGGTACCATTTTGTAGGAAACTGTCCTACTTAAAGGCCTAGAATGGTCGCTGGCCCGACCATGCAATATATGCATCGTCTACGGTTTTACCTCGTCCTCCTGGTACCCGCTTTACCTTCGGGACATTCTTTCCCTCTTTCCCTTTCCCTTACGGTACTAGGGGTTCTTTTAAGACCGTTCCTACCCCTTGCGGGGGGTATACCAGTCCCCCCGTGCAAGCACGGAGTTGTTTTACAAGAGAAGGATGCCACTACCACGAGAGGCTGAAGTGCAAGGCCTCACCGTGGTAGAAGTGCCTCCCCGGGCACTCCCCCGCTTGGCCCATTTAAGGGTAGGTTGAGATACGCTCAACCAGCGCGCAGGGTGATCCCACATAGTGGTCACACCCCACTACCAGAAGCTAGAGAAGGCACTCTAGCAGGCTCCGGTGGGCCGCGCACATCTAGCAAGTGCACTTCCAGCTACGGGCTGGCACCGGGGTTAATTTTATATTGCGAGTCTCCTCCCGCTCAACTCATAACCGAAGTCATTGGAGTTATTGGTTAAACCACGACCACTACGAGTCCGACCTCAATCGCAAGCAATTGGGCTTGGAACATTGGCGCTTGCGCCCGTAGTTCAGTATTTCATGCTCCTCAACAGACACAGCGTGACTTATCGCACACAATGCCTGCTAACAAGCATTGTGTGACTGATCGCACACTCGATGGTTACCTTCCATCTACTGATTCCTGTCCAGTACCTAGTGGACAGAGGTACAGTGACCTAGGAACACTTGCCAGTAACCCGGCAAGGGGAAAGGAAGAGGATGGGTAGTGTAAAGGTATAGGAACTAAACTGACTCCCGACCTAGAGAGCCAGAGGCTGCTTGCACCCCAAAGGGTGGGCGATGGTGTCGCCACATACCTACGCCACCCCAAGACCCATACATACACACAATAAATACTTTCACACTCCCTTAACCTACCGTAGGTAGAGTACTCTATATTCCTCTACCTACTAAAAGCCTAATCTAATCAGGTACTAATCCTACAACTACTCTAACACACACCATACACCACTCAAACAATAAATTACACTCAGCCACCAGTCACTCTCTATACTGGGGTGGAGTACTCGATATTCCTCCACCCCAACAACCTATTCTAGCCTATTCTACACCATCCTACTCTAAAAACTTAAACTACCCTCATACCCCTAAACACTTCAACATTTCCTTACATAACACCCTAAACCCTTCCCACCGATCCTTGTGTACCCAAAAACTAATATTCTCTTCCCAACCCGCGCCTAACCTCCCCAATTTCCTTCTTACAATATACCGTTCCCTGTCCCCCAACACGCACCTAAAAATTTTATGCCCCATTGTGTCGGGGTGTCCGCAAACACACATCCCTGACTCACGCAACCCAAACCTTTCTAAATACATTCCACACGCCCCATGCCCAGTCAAAACTTGCACTGTCCAGTGATCTAACTCTAACCACTTCCACTGCATTCTTACTCTCACATCCCTTACCAAATCCCACACACATCTCCCTTTATCCGCGTTGTCCCACAGTTCTTGCCACTTTTGCACAATAACACCGTCTATCCTCTTCTTTAATTCTTCTTCACCAACAGCTTCTATTTCGTCTTCCTCAATCCGCCGAACCCCTAAGTCAAATTCCCTCCTTCTCCTAACTGAATATCTCAACGCCGCCCTTTCCACCACCAGTCGAACAGGTGAAACACCCACCAACACCAGCAAAGCATCCACTGACAAGGTTCGATAGCGACAATACGCCTGCCGGCACCTGCCTCTGGCAGGAACAAAAACGTGGTCCTGCCCTTCGTGGAGACCCTCCACCTCGATTCCCATTCCGCCATTAACTCCTCCTCCAACCTCTTCTTACCCTGTTCTCGCAGCCACACACCCTGATCTCCTCCCACGTCCTCAGGGATAGACGGAACCCTAAGATGCCCAAAACTGGCCGCTTTGCCTCTCCTCAAAAAAAAAATATCTGCTTGCCGCTCTAACCACCTCCAGGTCTAGCAGAAGGCAACCTGTAAGCACCTGCAAGGCCTCCGTGGAGACCGTTCTGCTGAAGTGGCCCATAGACAACAGCATTGACCGCTGCATTGCCAATAAATGCCTTTTCATCACCGAGAGCCACACTCGGTGGGCCCAAACTGACGCACAGTACACAATCTGCGGAACCAATACTGAGCGGTACATTATCCTTGCTACCCCTATGGAAAGGCCCCACCAGTTAATCATTACAGAAAGAAAAATAGTTTTATATTTCCAACTTGCAAGCCGGAGAAGTTAAGGAGTATTTTAAAACGATGTTAAACCCACCTTCGCATAGCTTTACTATGTCGTACGCTGAACCTTATGTGATTAATGTGGAGTTAGATAAGGTGAATTAAATTTTGCAATATCAAAAGCCAAGTTAAATAAAGGTCCTGGCCGAGATAGAATCCAATATTTTATATAAATGCACCTAATGTATTTTTAGAAAAGTTAGTAAATGTTTTTAATCAAATTTATAACAACGGAACTGTGCCATATAGCTTTGTCCAGTCAATAATATTCCCCTCACATAAAAAAGGCAACCCAGAATTACTAGAGAATTGCCGAGGGCTTTCATTTATAAATACCATGTCAAAACTCTATTCGGGTATATTGCAGAACAGATTAATGAATTGGGTGAATTCAGAAGGGATACTGGAAGAGTTTCAGGCGGGCTTTCGGCGAGGTTACTCTACCATCGATCATGTCTTTTCATTGGAGAGCATCATAAGGTTGAAATGGGCTCAAAACGAGTCTAATAAAAAGGTGTATGCTTTTTTCGACTGTATTCATAGTCATGAGCTTCTTTATAAGCTGGCCAATATGGGCGTCTCATTGAAAATGTTAAGCGCGATTAAAGGAATGTTCTTCCAAACGAATGCTTCTGTGTGGACCGATGAGTTTGGGGTATCGATGGGTTTGAAACAAGGGTGCCTCATCAGCCCGCTTCTTTTCAGTATATTCCTGAATGATTTGGGTGTGAGCTTGATGGTGGTATCAAGATATCCAATGTTAAAATTAAAGTGTTAGCATATGCTGATGATGTCGTCATCTTATCTGACAATAATGTTATCATGAGGCATATGATTCAGAATCTCGACGACTATTGCTCTAAATGGAACTTGAATGTTAATTTTGAAGAAATCTAAAATGCTCATATTTAAACCAAATGCTGGTACAATCTCAAACAGAGAAAGATGATTTTGCCGTGGCCGTAAAATTGATATTGTAAGCGAATACGATTATTTAGGAGTAAAATTTAATTTTAATTTAAATTTCAAAAAGCATTTAACTGAAAAATTAAGCAAGGCTAAATTTGCACCTATACTGTCGGTAACTTATTATGGTATGGTAAGAAGAATGTGAGTTTTAGTTCAAAGATTCGACTCTTTCATAGAATTTCGCGTTCGATTATGTGCTATGCGGCTCAAGTTTGGGGATGCTGGCAATTCGAAGAGGTTGAAAAATTACAGCGCTTCTTCCTCAAAAAGATATTTGGTCTGCTGCAATACACACCTAATTAGTTTCTACATCTAGAGACTGGTTTGAATACTATGTTTATGTACACATATCGTCTACATGTTAAATATATTAAGAACATTTTATTTGAAATGTTTGATTGTAGACTTGTAAAAATACTGGCTTTGTCTATGATAGACAGGAAGTTGGGATGGTATGATGAGTGGTTGGATCTTCCAAAGAAACACAATTTTGTTATTGATATTAATAGGAACACACTGGAACAGTTTGGTGATCTCTCTGAGTTACTTTTAAAAATCTATGCTCACTAACGAGAATACTAATTTTGCATTACAAGCTAATAATAGTAACTTCCACCCCTTATACCGTTTTTTGTCCTTTAATTTAAATAACAATTATCTTTTTTCCGAAACTTTTGAAACTCTAAATTAATTATCAAAATAAGATCTGAAATGCTACATTTAACGTACAAACCTTGGAACTAGGAGGGTTCACCGAACTGCCCTATGGGTACTCTAAATTGTAATGAAGATCTGCACCATTTTATGACTGAGTGCCATAAGTACAATTGCCATAAGACACCCAAGGCGAGATGGCGAAGGTGCGCCAAGAATTCAAAGACAAAAATAAACAATAAATCAAATTCAATAAAAGGAGATGCAAAGGAAGAAGTTTCGACTTACCTTGACAGTGGTGTTGTGGCATGCGCAAGTGGCGAAGCTGAGGCGAGAGGTGGACGGTTAAGGAAGATATGGCGTGTACTTGTGGGTGTGTGTGTGTGTGGTGTGTGCGTTCGCGCCTTGGTGTACTACGAGCCTTGGAGTAGCTAAGTGTATGGAGAACGCGCGCGCCGCACGGGCGGATGCAAGCGTGCGTGAGCAGGAGGGCTGGGCGCAATAACCACCGACCCAACATCCCGCCCGCCCTGAAGGCTCGGCTTCTGCGGTTACTGGGACAGAAGCGGACAGAGTTTGGCTAGTTTACGGCGGATGGTGCCGGAAGCGGTGTGGACGTCGGCGACTAGGCTGATCGAGTCACGTCCAGGATAGAGGGTGATGATGCGGTCCAAAAGCCCTTGGCGCGGCGGAACATTGTCCTGGTTAATAATGACAACGGTGCCGGAGGAACTGGCGGGTGGCGACGGTGACAGAGACCCCAGATGATCATCAATGAGGGGGAGAGACACGATATACCGTCCATATGATAAACCGGCGGTAATGCGAGAGGGTGGAGGCGTGGGAACCTAGAGTGGCGATTCGGGAGTCCAAACGCTGGAGCGTAGACGAAGACGTTGAGCACAGGCGCGGGTGATGATAGTCACATGACTCCCGGAATCGACGAGGGCGCGGGTAAGGTCACCATAAGGAGGATTTTCTAAGCGCAGGCGAACGGTGGGCATGAGTACGGGTGGAGGCGAGCGAAGTACAGCGTTAGGCGGGAGCGACAGTAAATAATCGAGAAGAGAGGGGTCGGAGAGGTGCCGCCTACGTGTGATTCCACGAGAGGCTGGAGGCGATTGAGGGCTCGGATCAGCAATGAGGGGTGGCGGTGATGGGCAGTCGGCCCATCGAGTACAAGGATGAGAGGTGTCACGCTCAGTCTCCAGATGAGGCGGTGAGAGCGAGGAGGGGGTCGGCGAGGGGCGAGGAGGGCGGTGACTGGTTGAGGACTAGGGCGAAGACGGAGGACGAGGGGGGACGCTTTGGGACGGGAGATGCAGAATGGTATAGTGGCGACGTCGGCACAGGTGGCACGTCTGTTCCGAACGGCATCGGCCATGAAGGTGACCGTCGGACAGACAGTTCCGTCACACATGGTGGTTCATACCAGACTCGCGCCGACGCCCCACGGGCATTGATTTAATGCCACACTTGGCGAATAGTGTGGTCTGGGCCACGGCAGTAGGCGCACACGGGGGGGGGAGCGGGGCCGCGACGGAGATGCAGTCGCCGTGGTGGATTTAGGCGGGTAGGCCGGGGTGTGGCGGCGCAGGAGGCGAGGACAGGCCAGCAGACTTCCGCAGCGGGGATGGAGGGCGAAATGGAACCGAGTCGCGAGGGCGAGGCGACGGGGGGGGTGATGCGACGCGGGGAAGGGGATGAGGCGTAAGGAAAGGGGATGAAGGCGCTGAAGGAAGGCGGTGACGTCCGCGACCGTGGGAAACTCGACAGTCGCATGTTCGAGTTCAAACGTTTCCCGGGTCCGGGCGTCAAAATGGCGAGTAACTAAGAAGAAGATGAGGAAGGAGGCGAGATCTGGGGCGGTTACGGTCAGTAGGGCGTGAGCAGCCTCCAAAGGGCCAGTATGGATCTGCTCCAAGTTCTGGACGGTCGGAAAAGGAGTTTGGGAAGGCACATCGAAGAGGCGCTGGAGAAGGGTTTTGCGAAGTGCCGGCGATTGTCGTATGCCGTACACAAGGCATGCCAGGCGCGGCCAAATTGACCCTCCTCCAGCGGAATATTCGCAACGATGGCGCGAGGAGGTCCTTCGAGCACCCCGAAAAGATAATGGAGGCGATCGACGTCTGATCAATTACGATTGACTGAAACAGGGCGCGGAATTCCCTCCAGCGGCAGATGTCACCGGAGAAGGTGGGAATGGGAATTGCGGGAAGGCGCGGATGAGGAAGAGGGTTGGAGGAAGCGGTGCCTGCGAAAACAGGCGCGGTTGGTTGCTGAGGACGGGCCTCGCCCAGGATTTGCTGGATGCGAAAGTAAATAAGGCGAATCTCCTGGCATCTATCCTCGAAAGCCTCCTCGGAGAGGCCGTCTGGAAGATTATCCGCATGCTTAAGCGGGTCAACGACCTCGAGGACGACTGAAATTCCTTTGCCAAGAGGTCCTGGCGGACAAGTGCGAACTCGGGCGTGAAGGCGTTTTCCTTCCGTAATGCCAGCAGTGCCTTAGCTAGACGAGTTGGCGTTCGAAGGCAGCTGCTGAAATAGGAGGCGTTCCGGGGGGAGACGCTTTTTTGGGGCCATGGTAGGCGACTTCTAAACAAGAAAAACCGGCACATATCCGGCCCGGAGGACCACAATGTCTACGCGGCAGACACCCAAGGCGAGATGGCGAAGGTGCGCCAAGAAGTGAAAGACAAAAATAAACAATAAATCAAATTCAATAAAAGGAGATGCAAAGGAAGAAATTTCGACTTACCTTGACAGTGGTGTTGTGGCATGCGCAAGTGGCGAAGCTGAGGCGAGAGGTGGACGGTTAAGGAAGATATGGCGTGTAGTGTGTGTGTGTGTGTGTGTGTGGTGTGTGCGTGGCGAAAGAAAGGATATCAGGTGAAAGGAAAGGGGTTGGAGTGTTCCGTGGAAGCGGATGACGCTGCTGTTGAACTGCCAGAGGAATGTGAGTACACCAAGGCGCGAACGATGTATCCTCTTGAAGGTGATGGCGTGAGAAGTGCTTCTTATTATTCACCGATGAATAAATGCATGAAACTATCCGGGTGAATAGGCGCGTATAAGGCGAATAAATGTAAAGGCGAATTTTACACTGGCACCACTAACTGCGAAGGATGAAGCGGAAAACAAGCTGCACAGGCGAGGTATAAAAGATGAGTGGAGCTCTGGCTCACGGCGTTGGCCGGATGTCCCAGCGGAAGTAGTGGGGAAAGGAATATGAGGCGGAGTGATGCAATATTTGGGAAGAACTAAACATATTAATTAAAAAACAGGGGAGAATAAAACGGAAGTAGCTAAGTGTATGGAGAACGCGCGCGCACGCACGCCCGGGCGGATGCACGCGTGCGTGAGCAGGAGAGCTGGGTGCAATAACCACCGACCCAACAACAATGATATACGCCTCAAATATTTTGGGGCTTCACAGATTTGCACCCCGCATTGCATTGAGCTATTTAATGGAAGAGATTGGGCTGCACTTATTGGCTATGTTAGGGATGCTTACCATTATAGATTGCTCACTATTATAAAGTAATAATTTATTTTAATTTTTGTAAAATAGTGAAGTAATATGTACTAATGGAATTGTTCTTTTCATTTGTGGGACCCCCCTGACGGTCTTAGACCAAGGTGTGTGGTTTATTAAGTTTGTATACTATGTATGTAAATTTGTATAAATAAACGATTATTATTATAAACGTATAGTAAAAATTTTCAAACAAAAACATTTTTTTTTATAAACTATATAAATAAACTAAATAAATAGATAAAGTATTTTGTATACAGCAAATTGAAATTTATTTTAAACTATTGCTTTACAATAATTTTCCTGTTGTGGTGGTTGGTTCCGCAGAGCTGGAAAGCATCAGAGACATTTTCCATAGAAGCCTGCTTCATTTTGTGGTCATCGACCGGTTACGGGCGTTCGCCCATCTTCAGGATGCGTTTGTCAGACAGTGTGATAACACAGATTTGCTCTGAGTATAAACTGAAAACTGTGTGTATTTGCTCTGTGTATTCAGTGTATAAGCTGAATTGGTCTGTGCAAGTCTGTGTTATCACACTGTCTACAAACGCATCCTGAAGATGGGCGAACGCCCGAAACCGGTCGATGACCACAATATGAAGCAGGCTACTACGGAAAATGTCTCTAATAATTTTCCTGCTTGAATTTCTTAAAAACTGCAGTTTAACTTGTGATATACCATCAAGTGTTACAGAAATAGAGTTTGTCAAGGTTTATAAAGGGCTAGGAAAGCGGATGGGAAAACCGTGTCTTATTGTGTATGTTGTTTAGGAAATTCCAGGAGACTGTTATAACTGAGGGATAGGTTGTTGGTATCCGTCCTAAAATTGATAGATATTTATTTTTTAAATATGTATCATTTCCAATATATTTCTTTCATTATTATTATTGCTATTTTACTTATTATTATTATTTTTTATTTATTTATTTATTTTTTATTTATCTATCATGATAACAAAAAACAAAAATAACCAAATTAATAGTACAACATACAAATGCTGAAGAAAAAATAAAATAAAAATTCACTTCTAGTGTTACGCCAGGGCTGGGGCGAGTGAAATTTCTGATCTCCAGAATGTGGGCGCCAAATTTCAGGAATCGTCTGCGAACGTAGTGCACGCACTCTCCAAGGTGAAACGGTGTCTCATCCTTTTGTCCGCATTTCCTGCAAAGTGGGTCAGCAGAGAGACCTATACTAAGCAGATGTTTCCTTAAAAGGCAATGCCCTGTAACTAGGGCAGTAATTCTCCTTAGCTCTACTTTCGTCCTGTCGAGGAGACAGTTTGTGCGAGTCTTTGAGGGGCCCTCCAGGAAAATCTTAGAGTGCCTCACCCCGCAATATTTTTCCAATACAATATCTGTTTGCGTGTTAGCCATTTCTCAATGGCATCAGGCAGATCTGTATGAGAAGCAGCAGAAAGGCTCTGAACCAATGGGCGTTCGTGAGGGGCCCTCCTTCTCCAGTCTGTCGGCCTCTTCGTTACCTTGAATGCCTTTATGTCCCGCCACCCAACCCAGCCGAAGGCTATTGTGGTTTGCCAGAGATTCAAATGTTCGCGACATTCATTAACAATCCCCTGATGCAGTTCGCCTCCAAAACCTTTAGTGCGGCCTTCACCTTCAATGTACAGTATGCACTTATCATCAGAGGTCATCCTAATTTCACTAATTAACCTGATAATATAGAAGGATGTATTGAACATTAGATAAAAGTCTGAACTATCATTTTCGATAATAACTTTATACAGAGTACTTAAAGTTGATCAATTAATTCTTTGTAAATCAGCGTTAAGTAAAGTTAGATCAATTAACATTTGCCTTTTAAATCTATCCATGAGACAGGCGTCTTGCTCTACCTGTAACCTCTCATAACCTAAATCAGAAAAATATTTTTTCATTTGGGAAAACCCAATTATACTTTACAATGTTATCCCTAGAACTAACTAACTGGAAGAGTCTTAAGTACCATTTTGTAACGCAGCCACTGGTGCCATCTAGGAGAGAAAACAGTAACCTCAAGTTCTCCTAGTGGCCGCTAGGAAGCGCTGGCGGCGCGCAGCTCTTTCTACAAGAATCGAGAAAGTTCTAGACCCTTCTCCGCCGGTATAAATAGCGACCACATAGAGTTTAGAGAGTTTCTAGTTACAAACGAAGTGTACGTTTGTGGAAAGTGTATAAAAAGTGAACTTTTGTGATTTAAACTGTGAATTAATTATTAAGTGTTGTATTTATAATTTATTGTGAAAAAGCAATAAATTGGTGTTTTCCTTATTGAAACTTATAGTATTTTATCTAAACGAACCCACTTAAAACTGGTTGCAGTAGCTAGTTTAGAGCAAAAACGTTACATTTGGTGAAAGAAGTGGGATAAAATCTTTAAACAGGTAACAGTTTAGTATCAGTTTGTATATGCCCATAAGTACCAGAAGTCAAACGCGGAAAATGGAGGAACTGATGACATTTTTGAAGGAAATGCGAGAGGAAGCGAAAAGGGGCCAGGACGAAATGAAAGAAATAAAAGACAAAATAGAGAGGGACCAGGACGAAATGAAAGATGAAATGAAAGGCGAAATAAGGAAGAGCTGAGAGGAATTGAAAAGGGGCTCGAATGAAATGAGAGAAGAAATAAAAAGTGAGATAAATAAGAGCCGACAAGAAACGATAGAAAGTTTAGTGGCACTAGCGAATGATGGGGAAGATAGTGAAGGTGAGGGCGAAAGAGACTCGAAAGAGAAGGACCTGAGAGAGAAGTTGAACGTGAAGGTGCGGAAAGTAAAGGAGAAAATTTATTGTTGGAACGAAAGCGACAGCGATCAGAATAACCAGGAAACTGTACAGCATGTTCCATCTAGTACCCTGCCAACTACCGTGCTCGTAGAAGATGAAAGTGGTGATTCGTCAGCAGGAAGAAACTGATGGAGAAAGTGAAGGGTTGGATCTCGAAGAAATTGTGTTTGGAGCAGTTAGAAAGACGCTCGGGGCAAGGTGGTCAGGGCCAAGGGAGTGACCTTGCTCCTCAGTCAATGCAAGGGCTATTAGAAGTAGAGACAAGGTTCAAGATTTTCAGGTTGTTTCCGAGTAGCCTCTGGCAATTCATTGGTATTCATTGGTCCATCTTCATTGAGGCGTTCAACTAACACGTCTTCGGCAAGCAGTAGTAACCATCATGGGGTTACTATGACTACAACAGCTGCTTGTTTGGCTAGTAGTTTTACTATTGTACTTCGACTAATTGCAGATTCTTTAGGCAGCTTACATAATGATAGTGCGCCACAACAATAGCCTGTGCCAATTATACAGACCTATGCAGAAAGACCATTAAAACCACCGTGGGATTGGCTTTTGACAGTAACGGATTCAACCGAATCTCAATTACAGTTTGGAGCTTCTCTTACGACAGCTTCAGATCCTGCACATCCTCATCATCCTCTCTACCATGGTTCAGGTTTCTTAGCTCGAACAGTGGTAACGGAGGTAGCGGTAGTAATAGCGGAAGGGAGTCCTTCTGGAAGTACATCAAGATCTACTACACAGTCTTCGCATCACCCTGGAGGTATTTCTTCGGCTCCTTCAACTAGGATTGTCGGTTTTACCACTAATTCTGACTCTTCCAGACCATCTAGGGAAAAGTGATGGTGGCAATGAAGGCCAGTCTGCCCGAAGGGAGTTGCTGATGTACTGTTTGTCATTGATGAGATGTCACAATTCCGAACATGCTGATTCATTAACAGTACTGGATGTATCTTCTCTCAGGCATATAGCATACGTGTTTGATGCTCTGATCTACCTGTTGAGGGCTGGTACTGATCAGAACCTTGCACTTGAGGGAGCTCTACTACCTCAAACATGGACGCAGCCAAATGAAAAGAGAACTATCAAGCCGAAGTCGATATGCCACCAACACCAGTCGCTATGGAGACAGAATCTGGGAAAGAAGTAGAACCACTAGGAACTGCACGAAAGGGTGGGCGGCATCCATTTCTCCGGAGATCAGATTCGAGATTATGGCTCGGCTGCAGTCCACCAGATCCATTAGAGATGCCAATGGCACGAGCATTACCATTAGCTGATCAGCCTCATCTGTTGCAACCGAACGCAACTAGAGATCAGTTGTTTGGTGTACCTAAACAGCCAGAGAACATCAGCGAGCATCAAGGACTCAGTTCTACAACCACTCAGCTTGGTACTTTACCTACACGT